>BDUI01001939.1:141824-155567 GCA_002335545.1 Apodemus speciosus
CACACACACACACACACACACACACACACACACACACAAACCCCACACGTTAACAACAACAACAAAACCTGTTAATGACTCAACCCTCCTTAGAGAATTATGTTTGGGACTCCAAACTACAAAGTGACTTGCACACATGTCAGGTGTTGCAGGGAGACTCAGTGTCAACACTGTTTGAAACAGTGAGTACCAGAAAGACCCGGTACAAGGCTGTCCATCTGCTGTGGGAGAGCTAAGTTACTAAACAGCTACTGAAAACATGAGGTGGACCCACGYCCATTAACATCAAAAGACGCCAGCAGCACGGGAACTTCTCACAGCACTCAGATCTGGGCRGGGTGGCACATGTCTTGAGTCCCAGCGCTCAGGAGGCAGAAGCAGGTGCATCTCTGTGAACATGCTTCATCTACATCTCAAGTTCCAGGCCAGCCAGGGCTATGTGTGACTGTCTCAAAACAATAAAACAAAACCAACAACTACTAATAATAAAAGACTAAAACTTCAACCTCTATGGGGCAAAAGCCAACGTATCTGCTCCTCGACCAGCACTCAGATGGGCACCCCATCACGGTAACACAGCACACTTACGGTTTTTGTGGCCTAGAGTCATGATTCTATCCATGTCGTCAGCGTTGTTGACTACATATGCTGATAAATCTTTGATATACACTCCCACGTCAGGCCTTTCTTTAACCTAAAATACAAAAGCTATGCCTAAGACTTTAGTTAATAACAATAAGTGTCCCAGTTACTCAGAGTTCCCTGTCACACACAGGAAGGTACTAGGCAGGGGAGAGTTATGAGCCTCGTCTGCACTCACGGAGGTGATAAGGCAGAAGAACATACAAGGGAATCCTGCACACAAAATTCTTTGTGATGGGGCCATGAAGAAAATACAGGACAGTGTAAGAAAACAGTTCACGGTTCTCTCTTCCACCATGTGGTCTCAGGCTCATACTCAGGTGCTCTGGCTCAGTGGCAAGCCCTGTTCCCTGCTGAGCACTTTGGAATATATTCGGGGACAAGCCACTGAAAGGAACAGGGCATCTATCAAAGTTCTCACCTGACCCAGCAGCCATGATTTGGTGACTTACGCTTGAACGGGTCTGCACTGACACATGCAATGGTTTTAAAAGCACCTTTTGTAGAAAAAGAGCCTTAATTTGGCAGGCACTCTATTCTGATTTTTATTTTAACTCTAAATCCATCCTTACCTCCAACCTCTGTGTCTGATCTTTACCCAAAAGGTCTCGAACTTCTTCATTATATATCTCCAAATATGACACTCGAACCAAAAATCTGTAAGGACAATGGTGGAACATTCAATGTATGAAATGTGGTTATAATTTCCAAGCCTCTGGGTCTTTCCAGTCAGAGCCTTTTAATATTAAAAAAATGGAAGCACTCTCACCTTGTGTCGCCCTCTGCTTTTGCGATGTGACCAAATATGTGAGCAAATGAGTTAGGGATGACCCCTCTGAGCCCCGGCACTGCGCGAACACCTTCCATGGTGAAAGTCTTGCCTGTCCCAGTCTGTCCATACGCAAAGATGGTCCCTGAGAACGGTGCAGACCATCTGTTACTTCCAGAGTCTGATGAATCTTAAAATTAAGCCTTTTGATGCTATTATGTAACATATTCCCTGAATTAAAACTTCATTCTACACCTGGGCACAATGGCACACATCTATAATCCCAGCAGTCGAATGGAAGAGGTRGGAGATCACTGCAAGTTTGAGGGTAGCCTGGGCTACATGGGACATTCCAGGGTAGCCTGGGCTACAAAGTAAGACTCTATCTTTAAAAAAATAAACAAAAACATATTCTAGTATATGTTTGACCTTTAGTATCAACATATATAATAGGTGTTGTGCCAAATAAGCAAAGTATTGTTAAAGCACCACGATTAACAAAATACTCCTAACAATCTTTATAAAGTATCCTAGACCCTAAATGCAAAATTCTCACATGTCTGGGCATGGTGAGAGGCAAATGGATATCTGGGATTTTGAGGCCAGACAGGCCTACATAGCGAGTTACAGGACAGCTAGGGCTACACAGTGAAATCCTGTCTCAAAAAAAGAAAAGAAGAGAAGAGAAGCAGAAAAAAGAAAATTCACATTGCAGTTAATTCTAAGAAATTAAGTTGGAGGGGCTCATTAAATTGGAGGCAGTAAAACACAGCAAAAGGCTGCAGCACAGACGTCAGAGCAGAATGTCTGTCTGAGTCCATCACCCCTGGAACTCTTTAGCCATCTGACCTTACATCAACTACCCAGGGATAAAACAACAATGAGATGACATGCTCCACACACCAACAGTAAGAATCAAATGAAGCTATTGACATCAAGTAATCAATACACACCTGGTTTAGAATATCGGTAAAATAGTATTTTCTTCTTTTTAATCCTAAAATTATTCACTATTTTAAAAGAAACTGTCGAAGGTAACAGTTGTGAAATACTATTAACTAGAAAAGTGATAATTATTCTAGGCAACTGGGCTATGACTTATACTTCTTAAGTGTACCTACCCATTTAACAAGCCTTCTCCACACATACCTAAGCATGACATGCGACCAGGTACCAAGGACAAAGTGACAAATAGGGTGAATATAAACTCTGGTCTTATGGTGGAGAAACAAATCTAGACAGAAGTACAGATGGCAGGGGGTGGCTGGGCAGGAAGAAGAGATGTCAGGAAATTCTTTCCACAGGAGGTGAGGTCACACTAAGATGCAAAAGGTGCAGAACAAGAAGATGGCAAGGAGAACGGAGGGAGACTCCTGGAACTGGAACAGTCAGGATGGGAGAAAGAGATGGAAACTGAGGATGGGCCCACAGAGAGCAGAGACTCACAGGCCCCTGATCACACTAGCYCAYGGTGAAGCCGGCGTGACCATCCTGTCAGAGCTGCAGCCTCCAGATCACTGTGGCTCCAAGTGCCAGAACACTGTGGAGACAGCGAGTGAGAGAGCTGGAGTAGTCGGCCAGGAGTCTGCAGCGTGAACCTGAATCTGGGTGTCAGGCTCTGAGCACACCAACTTCATTGCATTTGGCTCTAATGGGGACAGCCACACTGGGGACAGCTAGCTGCACACACAACACTGGATTCTGTACTTTGCTGTTGATTTTGCTGGGAACCTAAAACTGCTCAAAAAATACAGTCTATTATTATTTCTTGATGTAGGGTCTTGCTATGTTTCCCAGGCCAATCTTGAACTCATGGCTTAGGTGATCTTCCTACCTCGGCCTTCCAAGTAGCTGGTAGAGGCATGCATCACTGAACCTAGCTAACACTATTTTAAAACAGGTAAAGATTAGTAACTACCCTTGAGAATCCTAAACATTACACCAAAATTACATTTTAGTAATGGAGAATGAATTGCACTGTTACCTCATTCCTAAGTATTCTCTCTTCCAAACTGTCTTACAGTTATCACAATTTCCAGAGTCAGCACAAGACAACGGAAAATAGCTACAAACTCCCGAGAGTCAGACACCATTCTTCACAGTATTTGTTTTTAAAAATTCATAATTCTGTTAACTCAAAATATAGCAGGAACACTTTTGATTCCAACCAAGATGGAATATCAAGGACTGTATTAGCCATCCTGGCTGGATTAAAGTAGAAAAAAAAAAAAAAACCAAAACAGAAAGCAACAGTTTTCAAAACAATTAATTAAAAAAACAATCGAATTCAGGTGTGGTAACATACGCACCTAGCACCAGTAGACAGGAGGCAGGGGCAGGTGGATCTCTGATTTTCAAGGCTAGCTTGGTCTACATAATGAGTTCTAGGATAGCCAGGGCTATGTAGAGAAAAAAACCAAAAAAACAAAATTCAGGCGTCCATGCTCCGGCCCTTAGCTGATGCCCTGAGGAAACTCCCCTCTGCCGAAGGCCAGGAGCCGGCTGTGGCCTTGGGTTTACAAGGGGGCAGCTTCTGCAGGCTCTTAGGCCTCACCTGAGGGCTGAGGCTGGGGCCTCATTCACCCGGGGTTCCTCAGCCTACAGCAGCCAGGCTAATGCTTCTTGCATAAGGTCAAACACAGAGTTTGGCAAAGAACAAGAGAGGGACACAAAGAGAGAAGAGAGGACTCCCTTATGAGAAGCTCAAAGTGAGGCTAGAGTCTGGAGGAGGCAGTGTCCCGGGGAGAGGGCAGCAGAGAGCGGATGGCACTCTGCCCTCTGGTGGAGGATCCTCCTCAAGTACCTAGCTGAGCTGCTGGAGTGAAGTTTGTATGCACTGTGTAAAGATTATCTTTGCATAATTCAAATGCAGATATCCAAAACCAAACCCACCAAGATAGCAAAAATTCCTAACTCCTTCTCACAGAGCTCCAAAATATAAGGAAAAAACTGGGAAGTACAGCATGGTGGTCCACGTTTAATAACCTGAGCACTGAGTTCAAGGCCAGCCAGGGGTACATACTGAAACGCTGTCTAAAAAAAGGGGGTGGGGGAACTGGAGAGATGGCCCAGCAGTTACGAGCGCTGATTGCTCTTCCAGAGGTCCTAAGTTCAATTCCCAGCAACCACCAGAGGTCCTGAGTTCAATTCCCAGCAACCACATGGTGACTCACAACCATTTGAAATAGGATCTGATGCCCTCTTCTGGTGTGTCTGAAGAGAGAGAAAAAAAAGGCAAATACAGAAAATGTATTCGGAGATTTCTCAACAATTGATAGAAGAGTTGAACATACCAGCACACCAACTGACTAAAAGAGGTTAACACCTCTGCCTCAACAGCAGAACATACAACCTTTTCAAATATACACAAAGCATTTAATGATAAATTACATTCCAGGAAAGAAAACAAGTCTCCATAAACCTCCTAAGACTCTAATCACATGAAGTATGTTTGCTAATTAAAATCAGGCAAGGATCTAAAGAACAACCTTTGGGAAAATCTCAAACCATCTGGACTAAATAACACATATAGGTAGGGAGGGGATCAGAGCAGCAGCCAAGGGGCTGGGGATGGATGGCTCAGCTAGTGAAGTGCCTGCCACACAGGCACAAGGACCTGAGTTCAATCACAACCTAAAAAGCCAGAGGTGGTGGCATGTGCTTGGGTTCCAGTGCTGGGCAGATGTGGACAGAGGAGCCCAGGCTCAAGAGCCTGCTCAGCTCTCAGTCTCAGAAACCAAGCCAGATCCTCCGAAGAACAGCACTCAAGGCTGACCTCCAGCCTCCAAACACATGTGCATAATACACATGCATGCACGCTGGCACACACATGAAGGTGCAAATACATAAATGTGCATGCATGCACAGTAAAATAGAAAGCACTCTGAAATGGGTGTAAGGAAAAACATGGTCTGTATGTCGAAGTCTTTTAGTCAGCACTGCAGCCATGAGTGGGTGGGGGCAGGGTACATCACTAAACTGCTCTACCAGAAGGATGAAAAGTCTCCAAACACTGACTCCAGATCCCATTTTAAGAAACAGGCTAGCCATAGTAGTGACACATGCCTTTTTTTTTAAATTATTTATTTATTATATGTAAGTACACTGTAGCTGTCTTCGGATACCAGAAGAGGGTGTCAGATCTCTTTATGGATGGTTGTGAGCCACCATGTGGTTGCTGAGATTTGAACTCATGACCTTTGGAAGAGCAGTCGGTGCTCTTACCCACTGAGCCATCTCTCCAGCCCGACACATGCCTTTAATCCCAGCACTTGGAAGGCAGAAGAATCTCTGAGTTCTAGGCCAGGTTGGTCTACATAGCAAGTTCTAGGATAGCCTGGGCTACATTTCAAATAAACAAACAGAAAATAGAAAGAGCAAATCCAAAGTCAGAAAAAAGCAACTAAAATCAGGACAGAAAATATGAGACAACCCAGGAGAAGTGAAAAATACCCAAAGTATGAACCTCTAGTCAACCTAGCCAGGGAAAGGAAGACTCGGATCACTGTGAAGGGACGAGATTGGTTATTGGAGACTTGAGAACAGAGAAACACTTCTTGATTAAAATGACAACTGCTACCTTTAATTCCAGCATGCAGAGTCAAGGCAAGTGGATCTCTGTGAGTTTGAAGCCAGTCTGGTCTACAGAGCAAGTTCCAGGACAGCCAGGAAACAGACAGACAAATGGAAAATAAATAGAGAAAGAGCAAAAGAAAAATGACACAGAGAAACTGTCTCGAAAAACTAAAAGAGAAAGAAAGAGATAGCATTATCCTGACATTCAAACTAGAAAGACATTTTTAGAAAATTGTGTTTTATATCCCTCATGAACACAAAAATTTTAAATAAAAATTTGGCAAATCAAACATAACAGTATTTGAAAAGAACAATAATTCATGACTAAGTGACAAAGCTGGCTTCACTTATAAAAACCTAGTGACAAACTTCAAAAGAACAAAACTGGGGTTGGAGAGGTGGCTCAGTGGTTAAGAGCACTGACTGCTCTTCCAGAGGTCCTGAGTTCAAATCCCAGCTCGCAACCATCTATAACAAGATCTGACGCCCTCTTCTGGAGTGTCTGAAGACAGTTACAATGTATTTATATATACTTTATATAATAAATAAATAAATCTTTTTTAAAAAAAGAACAAAACTACATTTGAAAATATGTAATATTATATTCCTGCAAGAAAGAAAAGACAGACAGATAAGCAAAACAAACACCTGTGAGCAAACTCAACTAGAAGAGAGGCGCTTCCTCTGGCTGAGAACGCATGTAGGAAACCTACAATTAACACAAGGTTCCCCAGTCAGATCAGGAGCAAGACAACAACGTCCACTCTCTCCAATTGTGCTCTACATTTATTGAATTTTCTGGCCAGGGTTTCAGGCAACAAAAGGAAATTAAAGGCAAAAGACTGCAAAGAGAAGTAAAAACTGCCCTTGCTGGCAGACAATATAACTATGCATGTAGAAAATCCTAGAGAATTTTTTTAAAGCACAAAGGTCTAGATTTTGATCTTCACCCCCTAACCCAGGGGTAAACACTAAAATACTAAAACGTGACAAGAATTATTAAGTTTAGCAAGGCTGCAGAATACGGACGAGGTCCATGTGAGACAGCTCTTGTGTCTTTAGGATGATGCTACCAAAATGACGGTAACAGATGCTGGCAAGAGCATGGAGAACTGGACAGCTCACACTGCTGCGAGGAATGTGAATGATGACGTCACTGTGAAGACTTGGGCAGGTCTTCAAAAGGTCAAAGAAAGTAACTCCATGACTCGGCAACTCCACTCGTAGGTGTGTATGTTCAGAGAAGTTAAAAGCTTGTACAAAAATATGCTAACCATTACTCCTAATAGTTAGCTAGAAAGTAACAACAGCCCAATCTTTCAACAGATGAATGTACAAACAAAACGTATCTACACAAAGCAATACTATTTGGTGATGACAAATGAATACTGATACACTCTATACAAGAATGCGTACAGAAAATACTATGCTTAATGAAAGAAACCAAATAAAAGACTATTCGGAATGTGAGCCACTTTTATGAAATGTCAGGGCAGGAAACTCCAACAGAGCAGTGGTGTTGAGTGGCCTAAAGTGGCTGAAACCTAGATTCAGATACCATCTTGGGTTGCTGGAAACAGTCTAACACCAGGGGGTGATGACAGTCACCCTGTGATCCACTGGAAACATATCAATCCTATACAGTAAATGAGGAGTGAATTTATGCCACTTAAATTTTAACTTAATAAAAATTACTTTAAAATCAAATGTATTTCTGTATATTAATAACACTTAGTTCCAATATGAAATTATGCAAAAAAATCTATTCACAACGAAATGCCAAGAAGTTGGCAAGAGAGATGGCTGAGTAGGCGAGACGCTGCAGACACACCTACACCTGAGTTTGATTCCAGGTGCCTCCATGGTGGAAGGCAAAAATGACCCCCAAGTTGTCTTCTGATTGCTATGAGTGCCATGCACACATTCCTCACATAAGGAAGTTTTTAAGTTCATAAGAATAATGTAAAAACTATTGAAAGAAGTGAAAGAGTTTAAGTGAAGAAGGCACAGTCATGCTGATGAAACAGAGGAAGCAATACTGTCAACAGAGGATTCAAACATAAATGTGACCAATATCCCAAAAGGTATTTTATAGACACTGCTAAGGTGGTTATAAAATCTAGATGAAAATACAAAGGGCAAAACCAACCACAGAAACAGACAGACAAAAAAGCCAGCTAAGTTGCAGAACAGCTCATAATTACCTAACTTCAACAGCATTACAAAGCTACAGCTATCAAGGCAGACCGGAATGTACACATTTAGGTCAATTGATTTTGACAACCCCCACCCCACAAAAGCCATTGCCCCCACACAAGGTTCTTCTGTGTAGTCCTGGCTCTCCTAGAACGCCCTTTGCAGACCAGGGTGGCCTCATACTCAGAGATCTGCCTGCCTCTGCTCCCAAGTGCTGAGATCAAAAGCACAATGCTAGAGCAACTGGAGACACACACACACACACACACCATTTGACAATCCAGTTTCTAAGTAGCTATCCAAGACAACCTTAAATCTTTACAGAGGTATACAGCAGCATTATTTATCTAACAAAAACAATCTAGACTTCAATCAACTGGTATGTGGACAGTGTGTTTTATATATATACAATGGGTGCAATTCAGAGGTGGAGGCTGGAGAAGCAGTTCAAGAATTCGAGGCTAGCCTCAACTACTAACAAGTTCAAGGTCAACTTGGGCTATATGAAACCCTGTCTCAATAAAGCAGCACAACTCAGCAGTTAAAACACACACTCACACAGACAGACAGACATACATACACACACACACACACACACACACACACACACACACACACACACAAATAAACTAGGTGTGGTGGCACAAGCCTTTAATCCCAGCACTAGGGAGGCAGAGGCAGGAAGATAGGAAGACCTCTTGAGGACAGCTTAATCTACAAAAGACAGAGAGAAACCATCTTAAAAGAAAAAAAAAAAAAAAACAAAACCAACCATCTAAAATACAATACAATACAATAAAATAGGGGCTGGAGAGATAGCTCAGCAATTAAAAACCTTTAAGCTCTTCCAGAGGACCTAGATACAGTTCCTAGAATGAACTCCACATGGTGGCTCACAAATCCAAAGTCCTCTTGTGGCCTCTGAAGGCACCAGACATACACATGGCCCACATACTTACAGGCAAACACTCACTCATACACATACATAAGAATAAATAAATCTTTTTTTTCTCAAGTCACAAAGTTACTGATGATATACAAAGACAGGTATATTTGTTTGAAAACTTGTACAAAAAGAATGAAAATTGCTTTTTAAAAGGTAGTATTTTATGGGCTGGAGAGGTGGCTCAGTAGATACGAGCACTGGCTGCTCTCCTGAGGCCCCAGGTTGGATTCTCAGCACCTACATGGTGGCTCCAAACCCTGGAATGCCAGTCCCAGGACTACCTGCCCTCTCTGACTCCCACTGTAAGCATGTGGAGCAAGCACAGACCTATATGAAGGGAATATACTCCCACACATAAGACAAAGATAAATCTTTCAAAATAACAAGATGGCATTTTATGATGGTATTTAAGTGAATTTTCAAAAGGACAAAACTATCGTGACATGATGGCAGGTCAATAGATGCGGTGGGGGCTGCAAAGGGAACGCTAGAGGATGACATTGGTGTTCTAGGACAGGACTTGGCTGAGGCCTCACAATTGTCTATGTTACCATAACTCATTAAGCTGTAGTTGCAATACATACACTACCTACTTTACTGGGCATTGCTTATACAACAATAAAATTGTGTGTGTGTGTGTGTGTGTGTGTGTGGTTTTTTTGTTTTTGTTTTTTTAAAGCAAGCTGCACAGTCACTCACCATTGTAGCCTTCCAGAACAGAATCAATAATTGGTCTTGCAGTTAAGTTATATACATCAAGTTGTTTACTTTCTGGTCCGAAAACAGTATCGAAAGTGAATGTTTTTGGAGGTTCGTTGGAAGAATCAGTCTTATGGACAGTGATGGTTCCCCTCATTTCATCCACGCTGACGGCCTGTCTATAGCACATTGATTTCTCTCTCTCATTGAGAGGCCGGCACCTAACCACCACCTTCACGTTATCGCAGCTCTCCGGCTTCTCCGATTTATTGATCTGGTGGAGACAGTGTTTACAAAGAATGAAAAGAACATTCCTTTTGCCCTAAATACAGTTGGAAAAGTCTACTTTTCCACCTCAGCACCTGAATGTGCTAAGACTTCACAARCCTCTGTTAAATGCAATTAAAGATCTCTCTATATATATACAGAAAGGGTTTATCGGAATACAAACAGAGATTGTTTCTTTTGCAGTACAAAAGAGGGCAGAGTAAACTCTAATTTCCATCTGAAACAAATGCTTTAATGAACATGCAGAAAATGAACGCGTATACATGACATCAGCTCAAAGGTCCATCTGAAGTTCCTGCCTGCAAACAAACACAGTAACTGTGGTTGATGAGTTTTATTAAAGATTTATGAGGTCAAGCCGGGTGCTGCGGTGCACACCTTTGATCCCAGAATTCTAGGAGGCAGAGGCAGGTGAGTCTCTGCGAGTTTAATATAGTGAGACCCTGTCTCAAAACAAACCAATAAGGTTTGAGGTCCTTTGCTCTCCTAAAACTTCTAGTTTCATATCCCAGGATGCATTTGTAAAATTTTTACCATGTGATACCTCCATACATGGCTTACCTCTTTACACAAGACAGGTTAAGGACAGAGAAGGCCAATGGCATACATAAAAAAAATGTCTCATGAACGTTCATATACAGTTTTGATTTTTAAAATTTTACATGACAAAGAAACTAAGTCCAATCCTCTTGCTATCCATCTGCTTCTCTCCAGGCTGGCCCTCATCAGCCCTCGGCTAGGTAACTTCCCCTGGGCCCCCGCATTAGTCTCCTAACTACCTACGCTCCCGAATCTAACTAAACTGCCTTTCTTCCAGCTGTCCTCTCACATAATGGTGTAAATACAAGTCAAATCACATTATTTTCCAACGCAAAAATTTCCCCAGATGACAAACCAAAAACTGTTGAGGTGGCACAGAGAAGCCTCCAAGATTCACCAAATATTCTTCCTCCTCTCCGCAGAGTTCTGCGACCTTTTCTTCACTGCAGGCTTTCCTGGAGTCTGCCCAGAACATTCCTCATGCCCTTCTTCACTTAGATAGCATCTATTTATCCTTCAGCTTTCGGCTCAGCAGCCACTTCCTATGGGAACACTTCTCTGACTAGGTCAAATGCTTTTTTTATTTAATAGACTCAGAGAGAGCACATCACACTGGGCTTTTAAAGGATACAGTTTTACTCTGGCTTGCTCCTGGATTGATGTCTGTCATTCTATCTTCATCTGAGATCCAAACAAGGAGTCAGGGGTCTGAATTCGGTGCATAAAATTCTTTTACTTGCCTCAAAGTATTTTTGTTTTGTTCTGATACTGGGTCTCATGAAGTACAGGACAGCCTAGAACTCATTATGAACTTGAGACAGGATTTCTATGTGTAGCCTTGGCTCTCCTGAAACTTACTCCATAGACTAGGCTGGCCTTGAACTCACAGAGATCTGTCAGCCTCTGCCTCCCAAGTGCCGGGTTTAAAGGAACCACCACTGCCCGGTCAGCCTTAAACTCTAAATCCTCCTCCTTCAACCTTTCAAAATGTTGGCCAGCTGGCTCAAAGCATTTTTAAGTATTTTAATTGGCTGCTAAAATTGAGAAAAATTCCACAAATAAAGCGATTTAAGTCTTTTGAAAACCAAAGTAGATCTGATATCAGTAAGCCAGCATTCCTTATAGAAACATTTTCCAATTAACCAGATTCTATTTCTACCATATGGCATTTACCCACTTCATTTATTAAGGCTGTCTTTTCTCTGTTAATATTTATGGTTTTTGGCTCTGCCTCAAAAGGCAACCTTCTCTTCTCCAAAGCCAAAGCCTTGGTACATGAGGCTGGAGAGATGGGCCAGTGGTTAAGAGCACTTACTACCCTTGCAGAGGACCTGGGCTGGGTTTCCAGCACCCACATGGCAGCTTGCCATTGCTTTTAACTCCAGTTCTAAATAGACCCATGCCCTCTTCTTCCTTCCCCTGGCACGTGGTACACCCACATGCACGCAAACATTAATACATAAATAAAAATTACATTAAAAATTCCTGGCAAGTTTTGCTCAACCAACCTCACCACCCCTTAGTTAACATATATACGGTCAGTGCCCAATATTTATTTAATGAATACCCTGAAAGCAATAAATATAAAAACACACTGAGCATTTTGTGCTAAATGTCAAGCCCTGTCCTTCAAGTGTCCTGTGCATTAATTTATTTCGCCTTGATAAAAAACACCAAGAAGGAAAGTTTAATTGTGTAGGAACTAAGGGCCCAGACAATGTAAATACTCGTCGGAGGCCCCATAAGCAATAAATAACCTACTATGGCTCAAGTCTTCTCCAATGGGACTTACAACCACCCCCTTATTATGGCACGATAACAATCCGTGAAATCCTAGGAGGTAACCAAATCGCCACCGCGTACTCGCACAAAGACACCTACGGGTTACATTCTGCACCATAAGCTAAGGTGCCCGCTCGGAATGACAGCTTATACCCAGGGAAGTAGGGGGCCAGAGCCTGGACTCTAGGGTCACGAGCATCCGCAAGACCATGGTGGCCACGCGCAGCCACCAAGCCCCCGCTGCCCGCGCTGTGCTTTTCTGTCTGGCAGCGGAGGCCTAGCAAGATGCAGCGCGTTCCGGGGCGACAGGGCGGGTCCCGGGTGGCCCCGATGCGCCCGGACCCGAGCCCCGCTGTCCACTCGACTCTTCTCAGAGGCCTCGCGGCCCGGCCGCCCTGCCCCGCCCGCCCCGCCGCGCGCTTCTATGGCAACGGCCGCGCCCCCGAGCAGGGCCGCCGCGATGAGCCGAAGCCCCAGTGGCTGATTGGCCATTCTCACCGGCATGGTGGCCTTGTCCGTTGCTCCGCCAACGTCCCCGTTCCGGATGCAGCCCAACAACACCGGGTTTGGGGGCGAGGCTGGCCACAGGCGACCGAAACACCTTAGCGCTCCAGAGACTGCGGCTCACACAGCGACAGACCGCAGTGCGCAGGCGCACTCTGAGCTCGCCCCGCCCAATCTCGGGTGTCCTCGGCTCTTGAAGTACGCATGCGCAAGGGCTTTCCGCGTCCATCTCCATGGACGCCAGACTTGRACAACGCCTGCAAGGTGCTGCCATTCCTCTGCTATGTAAAGGTGGTTCACGTTGAAGCCACCAGGACATCTGACCCGCTCAGATTGCCGGAAGCTTCTGGCGCGGGCACTGTCCCAAATATTAAAAAATATTAAAAACAACAGTGAACAATAGTGCATCAGATCCTGATGAATCCTTATTTTATGAGGAATACCAGAGATTGAGTTTTGTTTATCTGCCTGCACCAACAGTTTGAGACTTTGAATAAAAAGTTGTGATACATGAACTGTTTGTTTGTGTGTGTGCATCTGTGCATTCCTCGCACAGGAATTGAATGCTCCATTAGACAGGAGAGGGCTTTTGTTTGGCGGGTGTCAGGCCTCAGGCATGCAGAGCAATGATGATGTTCTTTTTTAAAACTGAGCTCTTTGAAGGACATTTTCTGGTCTGAGGTATCTAAATAAAAAGAAGAAGAAGAAAAAGAAGAAGAAGAAGAAGAAGAAGAAGAAGAAGAAGAAGAAGAAGAAGAAGAAGAAGAAGAAGAAGAAGAAAAGGAAGAAAGGAAGGAGAGAG
>BDUI01001941.1:53635-73595 GCA_002335545.1 Apodemus speciosus
TATTTGTCCTATACTGAGTCTACAGGATCCTGAGAAATATAAGGTGTATATAACCTTGAGCACTTTTGTCAGGGATGGGAAAATAGCATAGTAAAGACGAGTTCAGACAGCAGGGACAGACACTGGCAGCCTGAGTGTGGGRATGGCGGAGAGCCATCGGGATGAATGGGCAGCACGACTGAGCGCCTGTGGTTATTTGGGACGTTGTAGGAAAAGACACAGAGAGACAAGACAGCATGGGTTGTTGAGATGGAATGTATCCGCTGGATGGGGTTTTCTGTGTTTGAGGAAATATGGATAAATCAGAGCTTAAGGAAAGAGAAACTTCAGGCTCAGGGATCTTTTTTCTTGTGACCTATGAGGCTGTGGAACATGTGGAAAATGGGAAAGAAGGGTGTTAAATTTTTGTGAAGAATGACAGAGTCTTAAGAGGTGCTTCCCAACSTGAAAGAGGCCTGTCCCTGTCAAACGGCGAGCCTGCGTGGCTGTGCAGTCACAGCTGCACGGCGGTGAGATGGGGCGGCCTGCCCTCCCCCCACTGGCTCTCAGAGGAGAGGGTAGCTCGGAGCTTTGGTCTTGGGGACCTTGAAGAGGTAACTGTCCTCTCCTAGTTCTGTTCCAGTAAAAATAAGCACAATTTTTGGAAGGTTGTAGCCAAAGATTTTTGCTATGATTCTATTCATTTCTATGAAGTGCTTGTAAAGTTAGATTGGCTCATTCACTGCAGGTCAGTTTTCCCCTGTTCTACAATTGAGAATTAGTTTGTTGTCTAACCTGTTTAACCTGAAAATCCTTAAAAGTCTTTTATCTTTCAGTTCTTTGTAGAAAACAAACATTTTTTCTTTAGTATAGAATGAAGATGTAAACTTAAAATTTAAAGTGTATACTATCAAAGTACGGAGCTGCAGACATTTGCAGAGCAAAGTGAGCTTGGGCGTTRCTTCCAGGTCYGTGGTCAGAGTCTTCGCCTGGGGACAGCAGTCTTCTGMCCTTGCATGTCTTACTAACATAGCCTCTCCTCTTTCTTTTCTAGGAAATAGTCTAGTAAGCTTAACCTTTCATTTATTTAGTCTTCATGGATTGATTGAGTACTTCCATTTAGATATGGTGAAACTCCGTCGATTTTTAGGTAAGTGATTCTAATACATTTAACAAGGCTGTTCAATAACTTGCGTTACTCTCAGTCAGCTATGATAAACTGTCAGGATCATAGCTTAAAGCACGTGCTTGCAGCTCTACAAGACATGGCAACATTTGGTCATGGCAGACTTCATGTGTGACAGGCCATGTATCAGCTGGCTTGCGGTCATACTCTTTTTCGAATGGTCTCTGTTGTGGCATGATACTGACATACCTGGTGATTGGTTGAATTGAAGTGACTGTTTTAGARTGTGGACTATTTGAGTTGATAACCACATGGAAAATATATGTGGCTCACTAATGACTACCACTTTCTATACGCGGATGTCCCTCGTGTATACTAAAATTTGAGTCTTTTTTTTAAATGCAGTTATGATTCAGGAAGATTACCACAGTCAAAATCCTTACCACAATGCAGTCCATGCTGCAGACGTTACTCAGGCCATGCACTGTTACTTAAAGGAACCTAAGGTAAGTGGTTACAGGCTGCAAGACAATCTCTGTGGACACACATTTCAGCTCTGAGTTAGAAGCTTCTGCTGTGAGAGTGAGATCAGACCAGACTGGGTTTTCCAGATGTGGCTGTAAGTGGGAGAGCTAGAGAACTGGACCCAGAGCTCTCGGCCTTGGCTCTGTGTCCCTACAGCTGCACCTTCAAGTGTCCCCACGTGAAACTGCTGGGTGTGCTTCCCCCGTCCCTGAGATATGCAAGCCCGCCTGAAAAGAGAGCACTTGCATATGTTCTTCTTGTCCCTGGAAGTTCATATAAGAGCCTCACCTTAGGCAGGCATGGAGATTCACATGGAGAAGCTGAGACAGCAGGATTGCCAGGAGTTTGAGGTCAGACTAAGTAAATAGTAGCTTCCTCTCTCCATAGCCTGTCAGAAACTGGTACTCGCCAAGCTGCTTTCCTTACTGGGGTATGTTTACTGATGTCCTACGAAGGAAGGAGGGAGGGAGGGAAGGAGTTTTGACCTGAAATTTTAGTTGTGGATGTGTTGTTACTGAATGTGGAAAATGAATGAAAATGTCAGTCTGCTGGAGCCAGGTACTGAAGTCCTACATGTAAAATGATGTTTGCCCTCACGATAACCAGAAGAAAATTAGCATACTGCCAACAAACAGCAAGCCAGCAGGATTACACTGAGAGTGTCACCTCTTAAGAGTTTTCTCCTTTCTTGAAAAGGACTCTGATGATAGTGTCACAAATAGATACGAGGGAAATCTGACTTTCCTGTACTTTAAAAGCTTCTTATTCACAGGACTCGATGTTACTAGTATCAGGAGCCATTTAGTAGCAATATTTGTCTTTCTAAAAATCCGTTCTCGCCAGGCATGGCAGTGTGGTTCGTGCCTTTAAGTACTTGGCAGGCTGAACCGAAAGGATCGGAAGCTCAGGGGCTCTGCACAGATGTCCCCAGGCCGTGTGAAGGGCTGGAGTCGTACAGTCACTTGGGATGAGGGACCTCAGCTGAAGAACTGACCAAGTCAGATGTGTCCGTGAGGCATTTTCCTAACTGCTTACTGATCCCGGAGGATCCAGTCAGGGTGGGTGGTGCCTGCCGTCCCTGGGCAGGTGGGCCTGGCCGGGTTAGGAAAGCACCTGCGCAGACCACWAACAGCACCCCGCCACGGCTTCTGCTGCAAGCTCCTCCCTCAAGTCCCTGCTTTGGCTTCCATTGCTGGTRTATTGTAACCTGGGTGTGTCCAGGTGGCTTGTGGTTCCTATTTTAGTGCAGATCCATTAGGGGATGGAAAGTAGGAGATCTGGAGAGATGTTCAGTGTGAAAAAGTGCTGTCCACACAAGCGTGAGGATGTGGCTTGAACCCCTAGGACCTGTGTAAGGGCTGGATGTGCAGCGCCTAGCGTGTCTAGTCCGAGCGCTCCTTCAGAGATGGCAGGCAGGAAAGCCCTGGAGCCTGGAGTGGCAGCTGCCCTGGCTGCTCTGGGAAAAGCAATAGAGACTGTGTCTCRGGTGAAGTTAGCTGAGTGAGACCAACACGTGAGGTGGCAATGACACAGCACATTCACACACATGAACATGCATGTACATTGTACACACACTAAATAGTCTCAATACTATTGATTGCTTATCCTCG
This sequence comes from Apodemus speciosus, assembly GCA_002335545.1. Lineage (NCBI taxonomy): Eukaryota > Metazoa > Chordata > Mammalia > Rodentia > Muridae > Apodemus > Apodemus speciosus. The sequence continues at coordinate 56,876 of BDUI01001941.1, forward strand.
TTATAAAGTTCTACTGAAAGTTTTAAAAAGAAATGTTAGATTTTTAATCAGTCTCCTGCTTTAAGTATGTGATTTCCTTTTATATTTTCCCAACAGACGTCATGACTTATTGTGCATTCGTGTGCTGGGGGCTGGGGGTATGACCATGCCACAGTTAGAGTATAGAGGGAAAGGACACCGTTTAGGAACCGGTGCTGCCTTCTGCAGATTTCTAGGGATTAAACTCAGTTGTCAGGCTTGAGACAGGCGCTCTTCCCCACTGGGCTGTCTTCAACCGCCCCACAGGATTTTAAAAAATCCACTTGCTTCTTTTTGTGTTTCATTTTTGACCTGGGGTTATGCAGTTATGTGCAGCCATGTATTAATTTTGTACACATTAATCACATTTATTTTCTATTCAGAAGGTACTTGTCTGTTATTTAGCAGTGTATTCTTGTCACAGGAATATAATAAATAGGACATTTATATCATATCCCTTCTGCACAAGACTCGGGGACCATTGTGAACGTGGAGCACAGACACTGTAAATGCTAGCGGTCAGAAGGGCCCGCTATACTCAGAGCGGCCATGACTTCTTCCACAGGACTACACAAGATCAACTCAGTGTCGTGAAGTAGCGTGAAGTCAGGAGAGACAGCTGTCCCTAGCAGAGGAGCTCTGACAGCCGATGGCTCTTGGCAGGGACCGTCAGTCTCTTTAAGCGTATGGGCCTGGAAGTTAGAATAGACCGCTCTGGAGGCTGCGTGCCCGAGTATGGATGAACAGTACAGACGGCTTGGGGGGAAGTCGGTCTTTTAAGAGCACATGAAGTTTGTAGGGGAATGAGAGACGGCCCTGGGAGGAGGGAGGGACTGGTGGGCGAGTGTGATCCACACGCTGTAACAGGCATGCCTTTCTCCACGAATAACAGAAAATACTATACTCGGTATATAGTCACAAAGTCTGATTTTTAAAACCATTTTACATATTCTGAAGAGGAGTTTATTTTCTTCACTTTTTTTTAAAGTTCTTCAATGTCCTAATTTGTATAATATAAAGAGAAATCGTGCATCTTCTCTACCTTAAGATGCCTTACAGGGCCGTCAGGATGCTTAGTGCGAAAGTGCTGAGTCAGGAACCAGCGTCAGACAGCAGGAGAAAACCGGCTTGTGCCAGTCTGCCTCTGGCCCACCTGTCCTGTCCCCCTCATGACAAGTAAAAATGTTAAAGACACTTCGTAGCTTCCTGGATGGAAGCATCCCGTGTCTTGTGACTGAACTCAACTTTCAGCACGGGACGTAAAGATTTATTGTGGCGTGGAAAGGGAATGGCCATATTATTCATTATCTCGTTGACGTTTCTGTGTGCTCTCATCTCCTTCACATGTTAGCATGACCAGTGACTTGTGCTCATAGTGTTCACTGTCAGATTATTTTACAGGGCTGCAAAAGGAACGAATTATCTTAAACCTAAATAAAGACAGGCAGATGAGTGCGGCTCTGGCGGGAGCGTAAAGGAGATGGGAGGATGCAGGTCCCTGGAGCTGAGCCTTACAGGATGTGTCAGGTCCCGGAAGTGAAGCCTTGCGAGAGCTGCTGAGACCTATGAAACCGGGTTTATTGCTGAAACCTGTAGTCAGCTAATAAACTTTGACAATGGTTACTTTGTTAAGTTTGGTGACAGTAAGAGTTACATTGCTGCTATCAATGAAATTCCCTTTCTGGCATGAATGCATTGTGAAAAGGGTCCTGAATGTGGCCATCCATTGGTAGAATGAAAATACTCAGCCCCGTTTGTCAGTTTAGGGTGTCGTTTCTGAGAGTGAGGGCTTCTTGCCTGAGCTGATTTGAGTTGGTGAAAGTGAAGCCCTTCCTCTCAGGTAAGCCCTGCCCCTCAGGCAGCCACACCTCGTGTGCATCATAACAGCCTGCACTGTCCTGGCGGAGCGCCACAGGCTGCAGCTCCACAATACCCACAGGATACCCACAGTCGTCCCGCTGAGAAATCAACAGGCAGAGCAGGAGAGCCGCTGTCCCCTGGCTGTCCCCGGCCGCTGGCTCCCAGTGGTGGGGAGTGCATTTCAGGCGTGTGCAGGACTGACTCTCGTTTTGTTCCCGGCAGCTTGCCAGTTCCGTGACCCCTTGGGATATCTTGCTGAGCTTAATTGCAGCTGCCACTCACGATCTGGACCACCCAGGGGTTAATCAGCCGTTTCTTATTAAAACCAACCATTATTTGGCAACTTTATACAAGGTTAGTACGGGTTCATTGGGAGTTAATTTGGTTTGGTTTGTTGTTTGTTTTTTAGTATGTGCTTAAAATCCCAGCACCAAGGAGAAAGACAAGAGGCCGCCTTGAGCTTACTAGCTGCCCTGCCTCTCCTAATCCATGAGGCGCGAGCCAGCAAGAGACCCTCTCAAAAATCAGTGTGCATGGCTCCTGAAGAGCGGGTCCRAAGCCCTTCGGCCTCTACCCACACGCATGGGTGCACGCTGCTCATACCACAAGTGCACTCACCCATCCACAAATAAACACATGCACAGATAGATTAACAATACTTTAATATTCTGTATTCTACAGTTTAATGTTTTTGAGGAAATGAAAGTAGTCAAGATAAATTTCCAACGAATGTTAATGCTTTAACCCAGTTAATATTACTGACAGATGGTTCTTCATGTCCAGAAATGACTGTTAGGTAACAAAGAAATCCTTTTTATAGAATACCTCAGTCCTGGAGAATCACCACTGGAGATCTGCAGTGGGCTTGTTGAGAGAATCTGGTTTGTTCTCACACTTGCCATTGGAAAGCAGGTAAGTTGGATTAATTACTAATTAAGCTAAAAAATTATGTTATTATTCAGCTGCTCCATAGCTTCCAGTTTCCAGTGAACCCATCTCTGGCCCTTTGGTCAAACTGCTGAGTAGAATTTTATTAAACTAAATGTACCGTTTTAAGAATATCAAAATTGTGGAGCTGGAGAAAGGGCTCAGCAGTTTAGAGCATTTGCTGCTCTTGGAGGAGACCTGGGTTCGGTTCCCGGCTCCTGCGTGTGCTCACAGATGCCCACACAGGGCACGCAGACGTGCGTCACCTCCCTTGTGGTGGGCGCCGGAGCAGAGCTGGGAACCAGCAGGTCGGTTCCTCTGGAAGAAAAGCCTGCATCACTGATGGCTGGACCCGTCTCTCCCCCTCAATCAAACTGCTGCATAGAATTTTATTAGGATGCTTATTTCATTAAGCATCCTTCTCCGATGTCTCAGTTGACAAGGGCATGGGCTAGTATTTTCTTTGCCAGAATCTTCTTTCAGGTCCTAGGCACCAAAATATAAGACAAAGTTGTTTGCTGTACATAAATGAATTTCTTAGAAAATGCTTAAGAATTTTCTCAAACAGCATAATGGTGTTAGATTGGTTGTTCCCCCCTTTTAAGCAAATAATTTGACTTTGGCTGGTAGAATAAAGACTCTTCCTGCTGGGCATGGTGGCGCACGTCTGTAATCCCAGCACTTGGGAGGCAGAGGCAGGCGGATTTCTGAGTTCAAGGACAGCCTGGTCTACAGACTGAGTTCCAGGACAGCTAGGGCTACACAGAAAAACCCTGTCTCGAAAAACCAAAAAAAAAAAAAAAARACTCTTCCTTTGACATCTTCGCATTGTAGTATTTCCATGCAAACATTTAGTTTTACTTTAGTTATTTTCATAATTTTAAATGTACTCTTCACAATACAATATATCAAGTTTAAAGCAACTTGCAGACTATCTTAGGGTTTTGTTAAGCTTTTTGAATACTTAAGCTTAAGGAAGAAAATAAATTGAAAGTACTAAATGTCTCATTATTTCTGTAATTCCAGGCAAGAAATGGAGGCTCAGATAGGTGCTTTGATACTAGCCACGGACATCAGCCGCCAGAGCGAGTACCTGTCACTGTTCCGGTCCCACTTGGATAAGGGCGACTTACACCTTGACAATGGCGGACATAGGCATTTGGTCCTGCAGGTAAAGCTCTGCAGCTTGCAAAGATTGTTCCAGGGTAAAGCACGTGGCAGGTGGGACAAGAATGAAATAGAGCAGAAGTTCCTCAGTCAGCATGTTCCTTCCAGGACATACTGGAGAGGCCGCCCAGTCTTCTTATGAAAAGAGGGGCGAGGACTAGATGGTGTTTATATTTTATGACTGATCTAGTCATTGTGCCTCCTTGGGATTGTCAAGGATATTTCTAGATTAACAGGGTTAGCGTCCCTGTCAGCATTCTGCACAGATACTTGGTAGATCAGTAGCAGTATAAAGTTAATTTAACAGTGATGTTTCTTTTACAGTACTTTGCTCCTCTTTGCTGGCTTTTATTTGGCTCTGGATYGCATACACACTACACACATGTCCTCCCCCAGCTACAGACCCAGGGCTCCTTTCTCTCCTCAGCGCTCTTCCCCATTGCTGGAGTCAGTTTAAACTTGGTACAATGAGATCTTTTCTTCCTTAACACCCTTTTAATATTTTGTTTGCTAGATGGCCTTGAAATGTGCTGATATTTGTAACCCATGTCGGAACTGGGAATTAAGCAAGCAGTGGAGTGAAAAAGTAACGGAGGAATTCTTCCACCAAGGCAGGTCATAGTCACATGTGGATAAACTCAGGCCCAGCCATGTATAAGAGCCTCATAGTAGATGCATTATATTCTTAACAACTATTCATACTTCATGTGTGTAGAACCAGTAACACATGGAACGAGATTTGAAACCTTGGGTATTCATGATGGCACAGAAAGTAGACTGGAAACTTCTCTGCAGAAAGAGTTCTGAAACTACCCCATCCCTTCCCCTGTGTGGAGAACAGGATCATATGAACATGAGGCATGTCTGAAAGAACTGACAGATTTAGTCTTGGGAGGAACACCTAGCAAAAACTGTTCTGTTTGGTCTATTTAAATAGTGGTATCGATTTGGCAAGCTTTCTGTGTGTCACTACCTTAAGGTTTAGTCCTTTTATGAGGATTCTATAATGTTCCTCCAGTAAATTCATAGATACGGTAAAGGTATTCATTCTAGATTTAACCAGCAGATGTGTTGCATCTTAACATTTCTCTTTTTTAAATTTACAGGAGATATAGAAAAAAAGTACCATTTGGGTGTGAGTCCACTTTGTGATCGTCAGACTGAATCTATTGCCAACATCCAGATTGGTAACTATGCACATTTAGTTGCAGCTGGTTTTAAAAAAAAAAAAAATCACTTACTTTGATTTTCTTAAGACTAGATTAGAATAGAAAATTATTCAAACAAAGTATCCAGATTATACTCGTGGTAATTTGTAGGACAGTTGAGGACATCTTAACCATTGTGGCAATATGTACCCTTTTCTTTGCTCTGCCAGCCCCTCCTGTCTGCTTCAGGGACCCTTCGTGCAGGCTCAAATGTCACCTCCGAAAGCCACCTTGCACTGTCTGCAGGCAGGCAGTCCCACTGCCAGGTTCCAGAAGACTAACGTTCACGCGTGCATTATTTGCTTTTGGCTCTGCCGTCCTGGAGCCAATCCCCACCGTACCTGGAGGTGGGAGCACATTCCAGCTGTGGAGGGAACTAACCATGTCCTGGACAGCACAAGGTCATACTCTGTGACGCTTGCAGGAGAACATGGGAAGGACTGCCTAAGGCCGAGTGTATGGTACTGGGCTTTAAAAGTCGAGAAAGAAGGGTGAAGCGCTAGAGTTTGGGTAGAATGTGTTTTGGGGATCCAGCAYTGGGAAGGGCCTTAGAATTTAGGTTGAACATAGGGAAGGGTGTTGATAAGCATCAGGAAGGTCAAGTTTCTAGAAGTTCAGGACTAGCACAGTCTTAATGCAGTGGAGAGGACACAGCAGCAAAGCTGACACCTGTGCTGTGGTTACAAAGCATCTGTAGAAYGGAGGGGCTGACTTGACTGCTTTCAGACCGAGCCGTAGGAAATGCGCACAGCTTGCAAGGTGCTGAGCCTGGGGGAATCCAGACTGACTCCTGTGGRTTAAATCTCTTGGAGTTAACAAGACAATAGACCTGCTGTTCTGATTCTCAAGGAGAGCTACTCAGTTCAAAGAATGAGTGAACTGTAGGCAAAGGGAAGGAAAGCTGGGCGAGTGGGTACCTGCAGCTCCCTTAAATATCTTTTTGCCTGAGGAAATTACTCTGTGGTTTAAAGAAAACTTTAAAGTGATTTTTGAAAATGATGTAGTTTGTGCAGGAGAGAGAGCTCAGTGGTTAAGAACTTGCTGCTCTTCTGAGGTTTGCTAGCAGCACCCACTTCAGTTTGCTCCTACAGAACTCCAGCCCTAAGGGCTATGACACTCTCTTCTGGCCTCTGCCCGAGAACACGTAAACAAATAAAACACACATAAATAAAGATATGTATTTTTTAAGTTGTGATTTTAGCTGAGCATGACAATATATACCTAAAATCTCATTTAGAGTGAGGAGAGAGGGTCCTAAGTTCAGGGTCATCCTTAGGGACAGAGAGGGTATGTGAGACTCTCAAAGAAGAAAATACAGGCTGGTGAGATGATTCAGTGGGTAAATGTGCCTGCCGTCAAACCTGAAAATCTTAGTTTGACCCCCTGGACCAACATGGTGCGGAGAACCAGCTCCCACATCTTCTGGGCCATTCTCACTTTRATAGTGAAAATATTAAACCAATTGCTTATTACTTTTAGACTATTTCTTCACAGCAGTTTTGACATTGTACATTCTGAGTTAAATAAAATAGTCATGCCAGGTGTGATATTCCATCACACCTGAGGAAATGGAGCCAAAACCAGTGACCCCTCTTGGACAGCAGTTGTCTCCCTGAGAATGTCCCTGGAGTTGTGTTGTAGTGCCCTGTGGCCACCACGTGTGTTAGCATAGGTAAGATGTGCCTGTTGGGCTGAGAGAAATAGAACAGACTAGACCRCCCCTGAGTTCCTAGGAAGCCCRGTTTGTAGATCACAYGCACGCACACACATCTTTTAAAAGCTAATATGTTTGCTAATACTTGAGTGGAACTGAAGAACATTAAAACTCTAGATATTTTAATGATCAGTTCAAGGCATATTTTAATGACTCTTTCCTCTGTTTCTCGAGGTTTTATGACTTACCTAGTGGAGCCTTTATTTACAGAGTGGGCCAGGTTTTCGGACACGAGGCTGTCACAGACAATGCTCGGACATGTGGGGCTGAATAAAGCCAGCTGGAAGGGACTGCAGAGACAACAGCCCAGCAGCGAGGATGCAGCCAATGCTGCATTCGAGTTGAACTCACAGTTACTAACTCAGGAAAATCGGTTATCATAGCCCTGAACTGGTGGGACAACTCCCTCCTGCTAGAGTGTGGAAATGTGAAATGGTCCTGAGTTGAGGAACTGGTTCTGACTGCTGAGGTTTCCAAGGAGACTGTGCCAGCATTGTTTATCAAGATGTCTTCTGTTGGATCGTGTGAGCCCACTTTTAATGGTAAGATGAATATACAGCAATATGCATCTGGCTTTTGTATGAAACCTTAAATATGTAAAGCTCGGCAGGAGAACCAGAAAGGATTAACAAAGGAAGATGTTTTTAGGTGTGCTTTCAAAGTGTGTACCCTTCAAGCCCTGAAACTTGAACTCAACCTCAGCAGCAGTCTTGATGCAACCAGTCCATACAATAGCGCATCTGTCCCTTCCACTACATTCTCTCTGAGAAAACAGAAATGTGAAGTGCCCAGCCTCTGCTGCCTCTGGCAAGAATCAATCAATGTTTACAAATCAAATCTGAAATATTGGTTCTCGATTGCCCTGGAGCGTTCTTGTGAAGGAACCACTGACCGTTCTCAGCTGAGCTGGAGACTGCCGCTCCTCGCAGCCTTTGCCTTTCTTCTTTGGACGTCAGTGTCATCAGCCCTCCCACTGCTGTTTTGTCCTGTGCACTGGAGACTGAGCATCTAGTCACCACAGACGCCACAGGAGGCTTCTCACTCCAGCGCTGTTTGGCAATGCAGATTCCTTTTTTAACTGTTAGTTTTTAACCTGGGGTGGGAGGGAAGGAACACCAGTGTCCTACCTGTGTTGACTCTGCAGTGAAGACACTGCATGTTGTTTTCACTACTGTACACTTGACCTACACATGCAAGAAAAAGGTAGAATGTTTAACATACCATAATCAGCTCAGGGTCTTTGCCAATCTGAAATAAAGTGGGATAGGGAAGTGTGTCCTTCAAACCAAGGGTACTAAAGTCCCTTTCGCTGCAGTGCGTGAGAGGTATGTTGTGTATGGCCGTCTGGATGTGTGTTTGCGTGCATGTTTGTGCATGTATGGCTGTGCATGTTCTGTCCATTCATGTGGGAAAGGGTTAGAAGTGTAAGCTTTTATTTATTGTTCTAGAATGTGACATAGTGAGCAGCCACACTTGGGGGAGGGAAGGGAGGTGAAGCCGTAAGATTGCTCCGATGCCTTAAACTATGCACAAAGCTACGTGACCAAACTTCTCATTTTGATTTGAAAAGTGCATTGTTTTCTTGTGCCCCCTCCCCCACTTCGATGAAACATTACCTTTGGTGGACCTTTTGATGTGAATAGATGTTTTCTAGGATAACATTTAAGGACTGATTTTAAACTTAGAACATTCCACTTTTGTAATTTGTTCCAGCCGTCTTATGTAGAGCAAGCACAACTGTAATCTAGTCTAAGAGAACCGGTGCTTTCTTTCAGTTAGCTTGTATCTCCCGCGTCACCGTTAAAGACTGTTTACTATGTTTACAGTGTGTTGCAACAGCCATCTTCTTGGGAGAAAACGCGAGTGTAAAGCCATTTGTAAAAGGCTTCGCCACACTCATTTAAACATGTGCCTGTTGCCGTTACCTTTCGATGAATAAAAACTGGTCTTTCCTCATTTTTTATCTTTGCACTTTACCTTACCACTGAACCCTTTGGGAATCACAGCTGAACTACGTAGGTGGCCAGGTCGCTGGTGCCTCGTCCACTCAGTCATGGGTGTTTCGCAGTCTAAGCTGTGTGCAGCCTTTGTCTCCTGGGAGTGTATAAGCCTCACTCTGCACCCTGTAAGTGTGGAAAGGCCTGGTTCAGTTCRGTCAGTCTTGTGTGCTGTGGCTGGTACTTCATAGCATTTGTTGGAAATTGCCTAAGAAAACWCACACTTGAAAGGGATAAAATACCAGTTGTGTTTATATTCCTGACCTTTTTAAAGCAATGTAAGAAATAGCCACTTAATTCTCTTTTTTGAGACAGGGTCTTCTTAGGCTCAGATAGCCTGGCAACAATATAGACAGGCTGGCCTCAACTCACAGATACCTCCCTGCTTCTGGGTCCTAGTATTAAAGGTGTATGCCACCATCCCCAGTGCCAACTGGAGTGGCCTTTCTTCCCTCCCAGACCTAACTCATTAGAAGGATACAGTTCAGATTTTAAGATCAGACATATTTGTTCCTGCTTCCAAGAAGAAAGTACAAGTGTTGGCAAACTCATTTGAATAATTTCCCATTATTTTCTACAAAAGCTAAAACTTTAGTAATTCTAAGATATCCAAAATATTTTCTTTTAGTATAATTAAAGTAGGTTGCTCAGTCTCCAAAATCCAGTATATTTAAACTTACAGTGCATCTCAGTTTATACTAGCCTCGTTTCAGGTGGTCACCCATGGGCTCTGTTAGACAGCATGGGGACAGGATAATAGTCCCTAAAGCACCCATCTCCCTGTGGGGATGCCTGCTGAGGTACCTGTGGACTGGGTACCTCCTCCCCCGGATGCTGAGACCGGCTGTGGACTGGGTACCTCCCCCCGGATGCTGAGATCATAGCTGTGGACTGGGTACCTCCCCCCTGGATGCTGAGACCGGCTGTGGACTGGGTACCTCCTCCCCCCTGGATGCTAGAAGGTCCCTGCCCCTACTTGCTTCTCACATTGGCTTGATTGGCAACTCCAGTAGATCTGTTACTTCCTACTGCTCTTTTTTCAGTTGAGTTTGCCTAGGCAGCCTACACTGCCTCTGTGGTTGTTTCCTTCTGCTCTGATTATGCTTGTCTTCAAGTTAGTAACATGAAGGTTTGGCTTTCCTGTTTCGGCTTCTTAAAGGGCCGCCTTGTTGGTGCTCCCAAGCCCATCAAGTTTGTTTTCTACAGCTGTGTGGGAATTACCTGCTTTAACCTATTTCCTTGAACAGTTGGTTTTTCTAAAAGAATTTAAGGAAACACTTAGGTCACTTTTTTTTAAAGCAAATTCAGAGTAGTATTCCATTTCATAGCATTTCAAGAGATGTTGGACACTTCAAAGAATTTTTGAGTATGAAGCAGCCATTTGGAAGTCTGAACTCACCCTGGAAGGGAGTTGGGGTAGGTGAGGGAGTCTGCGTTAGAGGTGAGAAAACATTTTAACAAGTCATCTTAACATGGTCATTAACATTATACTCTAAACATAATAGTTTGTAATGAATCTCTTTGTATTTCAAAAAAAAAAAAAAAAGGCAAAAATTACATGTCCGTTGCAAACCTGGAAAAAATATCCTGTGCCTGAGGTATAGGTTAGAGGTGCTAGTAATCCCTTCACAGCTCTGAAAATGCTATTTCCCACAATGCTTTTTGATGTTTTGATGTTTCCTATTTAAGACTATTTAAAATTGTCACAAGCTTATGACTTAACGTAATTGCTGATTGAAACCAGTAACTAATGTAACTCATACTGCTTTTAAAGAAATGTGCAAACTAGCGGCCACACCTCTGACATGTTTTTGAAACATAACTTGGAAATTGCACTCATTCTGTACTAAGAACCTGCATGGCACCGAGAGGCCCTCCAAGGGTCTTCAGGAGAGCGAGCCACTGCTGCAGGGCAACGTGGGGTGAACTGACAGGAACATAATAAGAGGTCTCTTAGGTTCTTCAGTGTGCAGGGTATAGGGCAGACGAAATTGGGCCATCAGTAAACAAATTACTGTGGAGTTCCTATGTACCCTTGAGCTATCACGTAACTGCTAAGAAATTTACTGGAAGTGGTTCAGTAATGCTGAACTTGTGCAGTAAATGTTTGGTTCCTATTKTATGTAGAACATGGTACTTGGTGTTCAATTCTTAGCATTAAAAGTTACAAGCCAGGATCTCTGTTCAAATTGTCTTGGTGAAAGAAAAATGTGTACAAAGTACTTGTAATTAGTTTTCAGAACCGACTACGAGGGGTAATGCTGGGATATTGTTTGAGAGACTAGCTTAATAAGGAAACTAATGCCATTTGTGTCTCATGATGCCTAAGTCACTAAGCATTCAAATGTGATTATACATTTCAAGTATTGAAAATGATACTTTGAGTAAAATATTAAATTTTATCAATTACATTGTAGACTTGATGTCTTAAGTTTTGGAAGTTATCCTGGACTCCATCTGTAGAATCTGGTAGCATGGAAAGGAGGACAAACATTTTCAATGTTTAGTTCCTGTTGGCTGTTGACTTAGAATTGAAACCTGTTGATGTAGTCATTTGTGGCTTTCAGCTGATTCAATANCCTCCCCCCTGGATGCTAGAAGGTCCCTGCCCCTACTTGCTTCTCACATTGGCTTGATTGGCAACTCCAGTAGATCTGTTACTTCCTACTGCTCTTTTTTCAGTTGAGTTTGCCTAGGCAGCCTACACTGCCTCTGTGGTTGTTTCCTTCTGCTCTGATTATGCTTGTCTTCAAGTTAGTAACATGAAGGTTTGGCTTTCCTGTTTCGGCTTCTTAAAGGGCCGCCTTGTTGGTGCTCCCAAGCCCATCAAGTTTGTTTTCTACAGCTGTGTGGGAATTACCTGCTTTAACCTATTTCCTTGAACAGTTGGTTTTTCTAAAAGAATTTAAGGAAACACTTAGGTCACTTTTTTTTAAAGCAAATTCAGAGTAGTATTCCATTTCATAGCATTTCAAGAGATGTTGGACACTTCAAAGAATTTTTGAGTATGAAGCAGCCATTTGGAAGTCTGAACTCACCCTGGAAGGGAGTTGGGGTAGGTGAGGGAGTCTGCGTTAGAGGTGAGAAAACATTTTAACAAGTCATCTTAACATGGTCATTAACATTATACTCTAAACATAATAGTTTGTAATGAATCTCTTTGTATTTCAAAAAAAAAAAAAAAAGGCAAAAATTACATGTCCGTTGCAAACCTGGAAAAAATATCCTGTGCCTGAGGTATAGGTTAGAGGTGCTAGTAATCCCTTCACAGCTCTGAAAATGCTATTTCCCACAATGCTTTTTGATGTTTTGATGTTTCCTATTTAAGACTATTTAAAATTGTCACAAGCTTATGACTTAACGTAATTGCTGATTGAAACCAGTAACTAATGTAACTCATACTGCTTTTAAAGAAATGTGCAAACTAGCGGCCACACCTCTGACATGTTTTTGAAACATAACTTGGAAATTGCACTCATTCTGTACTAAGAACCTGCATGGCACCGAGAGGCCCTCCAAGGGTCTTCAGGAGAGCGAGCCACTGCTGCAGGGCAACGTGGGGTGAACTGACAGGAACATAATAAGAGGTCTCTTAGGTTCTTCAGTGTGCAGGGTATAGGGCAGAYGAAATTGGGCCATCAGTAAACAAATTACTGTGGAGTTCCTATGTACCCTTGAGCTATCACGTAACTGCTAAGAAATTTACTGGAAGTGGTTCAGTAATGCTGAACTTGTGCAGTAAATGTTTGGTTCCTATTKTATGTAGAACATGGTACTTGGTGTTCAATTCTTAGCATTAAAAGTTACAAGCCAGGATCTCTGTTCAAATTGTCTTGGTGAAAGAAAAATGTGTACAAAGTACTTGTAATTAGTTTTCAGAACCGACTACGAGGGGTAATGCTGGGATATTGTTTGAGAGACTAGCTTAATAAGGAAACTAATGCCATTTGTGTCTCATGATGCCTAAGTCACTAAGCATTCAAATGTGATTATACATTTCAAGTATTGAAAATGATACTTTGAGTAAAATATTAAATTTTATCAATTACATTGTAGACTTGATGTCTTAAGTTTTGGAAGTTATCCTGGACTCCATCTGTAGAATCTGGTAGCATGGAAAGGAGGACAAACATTTTCAATGTTTAGTTCCTGTTGGCTGTTGACTTAGAATTGAAACCTGTTGATGTAGTCATTTGTGGCTTTCAGCTGATTCAATACTGTTAAAAAAAAACAAAACTTATCTTGTGTGTGTGTGTCTGTGTGTGTGTGTGTGTGTGTGTGTGTGTGTGTGTGTAGCAAATTTGAAGTATTCATTGTATTCATTGTTTGGACATGTCTTGTAAAAAATTTCAGGAAACTGTAATGGTATCAAAAGTTTTTTTTATTATTTTATCTAAAATTTATAAAAAAATATATAAAGTTTTGAAGGAAACATCCAAGTCTACCTGTCAGCTTACTTCAGGTGCCATAGCCCAAGACTCTAAACGTCCGACACGGCCCAGGTTGGTGGGCTTCCAGGAGGGGGTTCCTTCCCAGTGTGCAGACATGTTAATTTCTAGTTTATCCTCACGTGGCCAATAGAGAGCTCATTTTCTCACCCTTAGTGTTCCTGCTATCCTGGGGTCTCTACAATTGGACATACTCACCACCCAAAGGGCCTCCTCCTCTGGTGAGTTAGGGCCTTGTATGTGTTTACTAAGTGCTGACAGCTCCTAAGTTAGGGATACAGCCCAGCAGTAGCTCTTGTCTGCCGTGAAGTCCCTGGGTTCCATGACACAGAGTTGAAGATTAGCAGAAAACTGGGTTCTCCATTTAAGAATCATTTTTAGACTAGGAAAGGGCGAAGTTTTCTAGGGTACACAGGTAATTGGGGCTCACACTGGAGGCCGGGTGTACAGAGCCGACCTTGAGAAAGCGATGGAGTTCAGCCCTCCTGTGAGCTTCCCCTTGCGCGTTTCTTGTTTTCTTTCCTCTACCTCAGTTTCTCCTTAGAAAGCAGAATGTGGTTTTAGGAAGTGTGTCCACAGTATGGCAGACATGGTTTTAAGGGCTTCACCAAGGTACCAAATCTTTTGAGTGGCTTTCTGACCTCTAAAATATTTACCAAATAAAGACAAATGGATAGTAAGAGCTAGCTGAATGGCTGCTGTGAGCACTCTTTGGTAATTTATTTCATCATGACACCCTTACAGTGCGAGGTGTCTCTTGCGGTTTCCTACCACATTTCGGGAAGGAGTGACCTGATGAACATACCAGTTAGGTTCTGCTGCCACCATCAGTATTTCAGAGTGACTTCCCAGCTGTTCTTGCTCTGTTTGTTTTTTTCACCCTTAAGATACTACTTTCTGATATATAAAGTTCCCTAAGATGTGACTCTTTCACTCTAATAAAAAAGCCTCTGGTTAAAAAATCAGGGAAAACCATTGGAAAATAATGACAGAAATATTAGGTAAAAACCTTCTGATGAAATACCCTGTCCTTAAATTGTGGCTTTTCATCCTGAAGTAATCAGTCTACTTGGTATTATTTGGGTTGTCCTTTGCCCCAAGAATATTAAAACTATGCCTGTAGTAAAGGGCCATTTAACAGGACTTTTGTGAGACAGACAACACTCAGTGCTGAAGTGAACAGCTTCCTCAGGAACTGTGAGATGCTGGTCCCTCCTTACTAAGGTTTTCTGTTTGCCGTACTACCAAAACAGTGACGCGCTGGCCAGGAAACAGGCTCAAGAGGGGAGCTAAGAATGGTGAAAACAGAAGAACACAGCCATGAAGCCCTCGTAATGGATGAAGGTGCATGACAAATCCCATGATGTCCTATAAGCCTTTTAGGCCTTGTGGTTAAGCGTACGAATGCTGGGATAGCCTGTCACAAGAACTAAGTTTCCTTTTGCCAGGCAACTCCACAGTTGACTAAGTTAGGTGAACTACTACAAGTTTAAGCCTTAKTTTTGAGACGGGGTCTCACTGGCCCAGGATCGTGCGTGGCTCCACATGCAGCGCTGCCTTCCGTTCTGTACCGCAGCACTGGCATGCAGTGCTCAGCTCGCAGCTCTGTGGTGGACAGGACGCCTCCTGAGTTGGCTTTCCTGTGTCAAAACCAGTCTAAGAGGAAAAGGGGTGACATAACACGGCTCTTTAAGGAATGTATCTCTACTTTAAAATGCGTTACAAGGGGGCTGGAGAGATGGATCAGCACTTAAGAGCACTGACTGCTCTTCCAGAGGTCCTGAGTTCAAATCCCAGCAACCACATGGTGGCTCACAACCATGTGTAATGGGATCCAATGCCCTCTTCTGGGGTGTCTGAAGACTGTGTACTCATATACATAAGATAAATTTTTTAAAAATGCATGATAGGTTATCCTAAATCAACATGTCAGCAAAAAGAATTAAGCTACAAAGGAAAAACATGGAGGTAAATGTACAAATAGATAATAGTATTAAAAGAAAATTCAACAGCTTACTTTATTTTAAAATAGTAACTTTCATATAGTAGAATGCTAGCCAAATTCAATACTGATATAAATATAAACTTCTTAGGTCAAAATATGTGGTCAGGCAAATTTTCTGAATTTCATAAAAGACAGTTTTCAAACCATATAAAATATTTAGAAACAATATACAGCAAAAACATACCACAATTTAAACTAAATAAGCTATGAAAAATAGCCCAATCTTTGTTATGATTTAGAACACCTATTTTCAATAACTTAAAATATTATCTACACTTCCCATCTCTAAATTCTCCTGGGAAGAACCACTAGTCTAGATTTAAATAATCCAAATATTTACTCATGGTAAGAGAGTCTGACATTAAAGAATCTATCAGAAACACAAAAATCATGAAAACTACTAAGTACTTTAGATTATAACAAGTCCTTCCAAGCCCTAGATAACAAAGGCAGTTTTCTACTTCCTAATAACACCTAAGGTTTATCTGCATAATGTAGTTCATTGGCTGACCAATAATAAATAGCTTAAAGGGAATTTATTCACCTATTCAGTAATGTTTCATTATAAAGAATATTTTGACCAATATATCAAAATTATAAATTCAGTTATGCTGACATTTCTAGAAGTATTGTGCTGGCCAGTTTGTCTGTCAGCTTGACACAGCTAGAGTCATCTAAAAGGAAGTGAACCTCAATTGAGAACATACCTCCATAAGATCTGGCTGTAAGGCATTCTCTTAATTAGTGATTGATTGGGGGGTGGGGCAGCCCATTGTGGGTGGTGCCAACCATGGGCTGGTAGTCCTGGGTTCTATAAGAAAGCAGGCTGAGCAAGCCATAGGAAGCAAGCCAGTAAAAGCAGTGTACCCTCCATGGCCTCTGCATCAGCTTCCGGCTCCAGGATCCTGCCCTGCTCAGTTCCTTCCCTCACTGCTTGTGATGATGAACTGCTATATGGTACTGTGAGTGAAATAAACCATTTCCTCCCTGAAGTTGCTTTTGGCCATGGTGTTTCATCACAGTGATAGGAACCTTAACTAAGACAATTGTTAACTTAGCAATAAATCATCTTTATGAGGCCACTTATTAAATTGATAAGAAAGAGGATACATTCTGGCTTTTTTTTAAGAAATKATTTAATTCAATAATTTGATTTGTTAATACTTGAGAAGTACATTTGCTTCCCAGTATTGAGTGTACTGAGGTGTAAACAGCCTTCCTGGTCCTCACTTCCTCTAACAGAAAGCAATACCGAGACTCAGCAGGAAACAGCTTCTGCTGTTTATGTAAACTCAGCTCCAGAAAACAGAAAGTGGGTCCTGTCCAAGGCATTCCCGGCCCCAACAGTGTGCTATGTTAACAGTGTACCAGCTGCT
>BDUI01001941.1:114848-125898 GCA_002335545.1 Apodemus speciosus
ATTTCCCTCTACTTCCTAAACAACAGAATTAACAAAAGTACTTGCTGCTCTTGAAAAGGACTCAATTTCTTGAGTTCAGTTCTCAGTACCCACATGGCAGCTCAAAGAACCCACCTATAACTCCAGGTCCATAGAGAGTTGCGGCTCTTTTGGCCTCAGAAGGTATTGCATGAATGTGGTATACATACAGGCTCTCACACACATAGAACAAGTATTTACAAACTCGAACAAGTGTGATCCACTATGCCTGGCTCCCCACAACGACGGGGTTTATGAAGAAACCTAATCTCCAAATAGTAATAATCCTCGGCTGGACAGAAAGACTACCTTAAATTCAACACCAAAATTGGCTCTACTGAGTTTAAAGCCAGTGGAGGCTACACATCAAGATCCAGCCTCAAACAAAACAAAACAAAGCAAAGCAAAACAAGAGGTGATCTGAAGGTCCGGTCAGGTGAGCGGAGAGGGTGTGTGAGTGCAGTTAGTCTCGGACTGGGAGGACCAGTTTAACACCTTGTCTGCATGCCATCTCCCCAGCTTCCCTCTCTGGCTGTTCCTTTCCCACTAGACAATGTGACTGTCCCAGGAGCAGGTGCCAAGGCTGCACTTCTTTCTCCAAAACAGCCAAATAAATCTTTCCTGGATGTTCTGTTAAAACAGCAGAAAATGGACTATCTCTTAAATCCATCTTCCTCCTCCATTTCCGCTGCAAATAAAGCAACATACTGATACATCAGCTGAGTGAAACTCTCTCAGTGCCCTGCCACTTAACTATTTGCATTTGCGCAGCATTTACTATACCCTTGGTCTCTCCTGTCTCTCATCCCAAACAAATGGTCAGTCTCCTCTACCCTGTCACTTCTTAGAACTCCCAAACCACCCTGCAAAGCAAAGACCCTCTCTTCGCCCTTATCATGTCCATTACGTAAAACGTCCTAGTTTCTCCCACCTGCATTTAAGACAAACTCTAAACTGAACTTGAAAACTTTCCTCACTAATCCATTTGTTCTTATGTTCTTACTTGAGAAAAATCACATCTATATTACCAGTTACTCTATTTTTTCTTTTCTATAATTAAGAGGTCTTCACCAGAACCCACCTCATTGTCTTTCTTCTTAGAAACCTTCATAATCATAAACAGGCAGGTATTCCCTCCTCCCTTGACTGTTACCCTAGTTTGTTATGATCTGGTCAGTTCTCTGTCCTCCATATCCTTCACAGTTTACATGTTGACACAGTCATTAAGGTAACTCCCAAGTTTCAATATAGTCTTCATCTTCCAACCTGTAGTCAGTATTYTACTTACCAACTATCTCCTGTACTAATTTAGGTCCTACTAATGCGTTGTCTCAGCTTAGCTACACCTCCTCTAAGAAGTCTTTCCTGATCACCAGAATTAAGACCCTCCTGTGCAGCTGGGCAGTGACAGCGCTTGCCTTCAGTCCTAGCACACCGAACGCTGAGGCTGGTGGATCCTGAGTTCAAGGCCAGCCTGCTCTACAGAGTTCCAAGTCAGCCAGGCCTACACTGAGAAACCGTCTTGAAAATCAAAAACAAAAAACAAACAAACAAAAAGACCCTCCTGTGCATTTCTCTGTACATTAGCTTATTAAAATCATATGCCCAAATTGTTTTTCTTGTTCATTTGACTTGATCAATTTGGATAGATACTATAGACCAGCTTTTAAGACAGTGTGTAGTAGTTGCTCAACTGGCTATCAAGACACATGTACTGGCCTACCTCTAACCCCAGTATTTGGGTGGGTAGGGCAGGGGAATCAAGAGTTAAAGGAAATGGAAACAAGTTGGTWTAGGGRGTAAAGGTGTCCGCTGTCATGCCTAAAGACCCACATTGAATTTCCAGGAGCCACACAATGGAAGGGAAACATGTAATAAAAAATTAAAAAGAAAAAGAAGAGTTCAAGACCAGTTTGGTTTAGACAAGGAGACCTATACTCAAATACTTACATACAAATATAAATACATATATATACATATATGTATACATACGTATATACATATCTATGACTTTTGCTTCTATGAGTTAGGTAATATTCAAACAAACTCTCCTCTCACTTAGAACAAGTAAATTAGGTGGAAATAGAAAAAATAAAACTGCTGCCCCTGAAACCATCAGAGACCTATTAAGAATGGAAAGGATAACCAAGTCAAGAGCTGCTTCAGTCGGGCAGAGATGCGAAGTTCTTTAATTTCTGCACCTCAGAGGTAGAAGCAGGAGAATTGTGAGTTCATGGCCAGCTTGGGTGACATATAAAAACATAAAAACAAATGCAAATAATAAATGAAAAAATTGGTTCTTTGAAGAGTCTATTAATTGTAAAAAAAAAAAAAAAATAGTGCTCTGATGAAATTCATTACGAAAAAATAGAAAAATACGCTATCAGAACTAAAAAAAAGACACCAGTACATTTCTTACAGATAGCAAGAGAATCATAAAAAGAAGACAACTTTGGATGCAATTTCTGTAACGCGTTAGAAAGAAAGAAAGAAAGAAAGGAAGGAAGGAAGGAAGGAAGGAAGGAAGGAAGGAAGGAAGAAAAAGACAAAACACCAAACACTGAAAGGAGTTATGGTGGCTACCTTTGACTTGATCTGGCTAATAGTTGGGAGAAGGCCATCAAGGTGTTTTCTGATATGCAAACTTTCTTTTCTTAACTTGGATGTCTATTAGATGGATGTATGCTTTGTGATAGACTTTCATATTAATGTATGTTATATTTCATGTGATGGCTCATTTCCATCCAGCTTGGTTTTTTTCTCCATAGCAATGATTCATAAATACACATATGCRTGCACATATACAAATTTAAGTGTCCATGTGTGATAGCTGATCTTGTCAACCTGAATATAACTGGAATCAAATAGAACCCATGCAACTGGGTATGCCTGTGAAGAATTTTCTTTGTTGGTCCTTTGAGGTGGAGACCCACCCGTCAAGGTTTGGCCCAAGGAGTGGCACTATTTGGAATTAAGATCTTGTTGCAGTAGGTGTGTCACTGTAGGTGTGACACACCCATCCTAAGACCCTCAGCCTAACTTCCTGGAAGTCAGTCTTCTGCTGGCAGCCTTCAGATGAAGATGTAGAACTCTCCGCTCCTCCTATATCATGCCTGCCTGGATGCAGCCATGTTCCTGCTTGATGAACCTCTGAACCTGTGAGCCAGCCCCAATTAAATATTGTCCTTATAAGAGGTGCCTTGGTCATGGGTTCACAGCAGTAAACCCTAACTAAGACACACCCTAACGGCCACACCCGCTGGTGGCAGCCTACATAAAGGTATAGAAGAGAACTTTTTGCCTGTTTGCACTCACTCTCACTGTCCTGCTGCTGATGTATTCCTTCACTGGTGTACTGTGGAATTCCAATGTAAACCAAAAGGACTGGCACCTCTCTAGGGGCTGCTGAGAGACAGCTAGTCCCATGGACTGAACAGGTCCCTGATGCTTCTGTAAGGAGACAGTGATTGTTGCACTAATGGGATCACAGCCACTCCAATAAACCCACACATATGCACTATCCATCTGTTCCTCCAGAGAACCCTGCATGACCAATACAATATATATGTACCTAAATATAGAAATACAACCTGCTAGCTGGGCAGTGGTGCACACATTTAATCCCAGCACTGGGGAGGCAGAGGCAGAGGCAAACAGAGATCTCTAAGTTCAAGGACAGCCTGGTCTACAGAGTATGTTCCAGGTCATGCAGGGCTACACAGTAATTCCTTGTCTCGAGAAAGACAAAAATAAAAAATAAAAAAATACAATCTTGTTTCAATCTGCATGTATATAGTTTTAGGGACTGACTGTTTAGTCTTAGACAACCAGTTGTTGTACTCTTCCCTGGCTGGATTTGACCTGAAAGCCTCCTCCCCTAAGGACTAGCATTCCTGGTACCAGGAGGGGCCATACAAGATTCCTAAGGAGAGAAGCTACCAAGCATCTTACCCAGCTATGAGGCATGAACCACAGCAATGACCCATGTGGCAAGATAACCTTATGATACAATAGTGACTACCTTAGCAGTCACTGATAGCTCTCTTACTGGACGTAAGATCCAGTCAACAAGAGAAATYTTGAATGGTATGAGAAACCTAGCCAACTACCCAGGGCTGGGAAGTCATAGACCTTAGAGAACCTACAACCACTCTATTAAGCCAGCGTAATCCTACATAATCCTACAGTATAAACCACATTCTAAATTATTTATGCTTATGCCTACAGATAAATATAGTTCTCATCCCTCACTAGTTTTGTTATTTGAGGCAGGGCTTCTCACAGGCCTGGGCTAATCAACTGCCTAGTATAGATAGGTGGCCTGTGAGCCCCCAGAATCCTCCTGTCTATTTCCCAGGAGCTCAGATTATAAATGCGGGTCATCATGCCCCCCTTTTACAAGGTTACAAGGATCAAAGAAATAGCATTAAAACAGGCTATAATTGTTTCCAAGGGGTTGTTGAGGTTTGGCCTGTAGCTGTGTATAGTAATGCTACATTCTATAACTGAAGGTCTCCTATTTACAAGCTTTTGTTGTGCAGACCTTGTTCCTTGATTTAAAACTATTGGTTAAATAAAATTGGCTCCAGCCAATTACTGGAGGGATTAGAGGTAGGTGGGCTTAGAGTGACCTGGTTGTAGGAGAGAGACGAGGAGGAGGAAAAACAAGGGAAGCCAGAAGCTGCTCTGAGGAGAAGCAACCATGAGCACAGGGCACGGAGAAACAGGAGCGTCTGGGGTACACCAGTGGGGAGGTAGCCAGGCCTGCAGTTACAAGAGTAGGTTAGGGAATTGTCAAAGCGGAATAAAAWAACCAGAGTCTGAATCCCGTTTATTTGTAAGCTGGTCGGGGAGAAGCTTAAATTGGTTGTACAACTTCGTATGGCTACACATACAGAGCTAACCATACTTTTTCCTGGAAACATTGTGATGATGGTATACTGGCTAATTAACTAGGTACTCTAACATGCATTATAAGAAACAGCAGACTACGATTATGGGGAGGGCTGTAGCAAGCAATTAGAGAGAGAACCAAGAATAAATAAGAATAAACAGAAATTAGAACCTATTTTTAGAACACTAGGACAATACTAACTCCTTGCATCAAAAAAGGCAATTCACATTCTGGTGTCGAACACTGGTATAAAAACTAGAATAATCAAGTAACAACAACTGATTAGTTGAAAGTTTCCTGTTTTTTGATAATGAGTCTTCCTGTACTTTTGTCCCTATATTCCAAAAGTTTGCTGATCTTTTCCTCAACAGTGTGACCTTTTATCTTTTGTTTGTTGCCTATTTAATTTTTATGTATATAACTACTTTGCCTGCATATATATGGTGTACCACATACCTGCCCAGAAGCCAGAAGACACTGGATCCCCTGGAACTGGAGTTACAGACAGGTGTAAGGCATCATGTAGGTGCCAGGAACAGAAACGAGCTCTTACACAAGAGCGAGCAACAAGGGCTCTTATGTGCTAAGCCATGTCCAGACCCCTGCTGTCTGAATAACCTTAGAARGCTGAGGTCATCCCATAAGTCACATGGAATTATTCGCTAGTCTAGGCTATATGACCAGCTTGGCTATTGGTTAAGACTTATGTTATTTAACCAATATACTTGTATTTGCCAATATACAGAATACTGGTGGAGCACTCCAGTAATCTCAGCACTTGGGAGAGGCAGATGACCCCTTTGAGTTCCAAGCAAGCCTTTTCTATACAGCAAGTTCCATGAAAACCAGAGTTACATAATAATCTTGTCTTAAAAGCCAAAAACAACCAAAAAGATGTGYGGTTAGAAACCAGACGTGGTAGAGAGCTTCCTACCACTTGGAGCTGGAGTTATAGATGTGCCAGAGGGYACCCACAAGCACTGCACAGCCAGCTCAGCCTCCATCACTGCCCGTCAAGTCCTACTTATTTATACCCTCAACCATCACCTTTCCTCCATGGGTCTTGCCTGAGCATGTGTGTTCGTCTCAGCTGACATCATTCTGCCAAGCAGCCCGATTCTGCGGAAGCCACAGGAAACTGCAGCACGCCACCACAAGTTTTATGAAGTATTTCTCTCTAGAGAGTGCGACAAATGCAGCTCAACTACGCAATGTAAGGCGGACCAATACATGCATGGCGTTAGCAAAGAATCCTTCATCCCTTTGACGAGCTTGTTTTAGTAGAACATCCTTTCACCTATGTCCACRTCAGCTAAATGTTCCCTCGCGTGTTTGCCCCAGCAAAACACTGTTCAACTGACTTCCTAAAGAACCCTGAAGTTTCCACTTCAGTTACTAGACTTGCATTTCAATTTAAAGAYTAGGGTGTTGGTAGAGAGTTAACTGCATATTGTGATAGAGACTTTTCTTAGCTTGTACGCACTTTATAGTCAAACTTGGTTCTATATAATCACAAACCCATTTCTATTATCTTCTTTTTAAAAATTATTTTTAACTTTTAAATACATTTTTGTGTATATACAATGTACATGATCAAGTAGACCACAGGGGAATTGGTTTTCTCATGACAATGGTTGTGTGCACTCGTGCAGCCCAGTTTGGGGATTGGAAACAAGTGGACCCTGGTAGTCATAGGCCACAGTCAGCTAGCCCAGCTGAAATCTTAAGTTTCCATTCAGGCTCARTAACAGACAGTCTCAAAAATTAGCGAGGAGAGTGACAGAGGAAGGTACTTGTCCACKTATCTGCACAAACCACAGATCCACAAAACCAGTGGTGAAATAGAGACCTGATGCATACTGAGGAAGGGGTAACCCTGGCAACATCTGAGAATAACTAATAACATCTCCCTCTTTAAAAAGACATTGTTTTTGCATCTACAAACTTCTGTGTTGCTGAAACTTTTCAGACAGGATAGAATACGCTTTCCGGGTTGTTTATGTTTTCCTCCTCCTCTTCTTGAGACAGGCTCTGGTTCTATAGCCCAGGCTGCCCGGGAGCATGTTACCATCTTCCTGCTTCAACTCCCCAGTGCGATGCCATTATACGTAAGTGAGCATTTACTATAGTAATCTCGTTTTGAAAATAACATAAAGCTTGGTCCTTTTAAGACTAAGTCTTACTACATAGCCCTGACTGGCCTGGAACTCACTATATAAACCAGGCTAGTCTGGAACTCAAAGAGATCTACTTGCCTCTGTTATCCAAGTACTAGGATTAGGTGTGCACCCCAAATTTGTGTGTGTGTGTGTTGGGGGGGGGGTGACAATCTCTGTATAACCCTGGCTGTCCTGGAACACTTTGTAGACCAAACTGGCCTCAAAGTCACAGAGGTAATAGTCCTGGTTGTAGTCTGACTACAAAGTCAGACCCTGTCTAAAAAAAACTTATAGTGTAAAAAATCCTAGTTATATCGAAAATTTACAACTTATCTCATTGTATCCTAGTTTTACTTTTGTTGTTGTTGTTGTTTTGGTGATAGGTGATAGGGTTTCTCTGTATAGCCCGGGCTGTCCTGGAACTCACTCTGTAGACTAGGATGGCCTCGAACTCAGAAATCCACCTGCCTCTGCCTCTGCCTCCCAAGTGCTGGGATTAAAGGCATGTGCCACCACCACTGCCTGGCATGACTTAATTTTCTTACTGTCTTTTATATTTTAATAATTAGCTTATGCTAGTCAAATCCAGTTCCATAAGCTACTGTTAAATGACAGCAAACATTTGTACATTTATTTGGTGACATAAATGACCTACTTGCAAGATAGCATATTCTGGTTACTACTACATAAACAGAATAAAGAGCACTCCCTGCTGACTGACTTTAGACTAGTCTTTTACTAGCCACTCTGCTTTCAAGGGTGCGCTTGCTGGTGGGTAACGAGCCTGCTGCCAGGCATCATAACCTGAGTTTGATCCCTGAGTCCTACATGGAGGAAGAGACCCAATGCCCATGTTTTCTACACRAAACAATGTAATAAAAAATTAAAAATTGTTTCTAGCTGGGTGGTGGTGGCGGCGCAGGCCTTTAATCCCAGCACTTGGGAGGCAGGCGGATTTCTGAGTTCGAGGCCTGGTCTATAGAGTGAGTTCCGGGACAGCCGGGGCTACTACACAGAGAAACCCTGTCTCGGAAAAAAAACAAAAAAAACAAAAGACAAAAAAAAATTGTTTCTGAAAAGGTAATAGAAATTGATTTCCGACCATATACAACAAACTTTGACTATCTCTATAACGCATTTTCAAATTAAGAAGCAAAATGTCAGCCATCCTTGTGGCATGTRCCTATAACCCATGCATTTGGAAAAAAATAAGGTAGTAAAGGCATTTGAGGCCAGTCTGGTCAACAAAGTGGCTACCCTGGAATACACTGCAAGACCTTACATCAAAAAAGAAAAATTGGTGCTGGGAGTAGAAGTGTGTATCTATAATCCTAACACTAAAGACACAGGCAAGGAGCCAGGCCTGGTACACACCTTTTTAATCCCAGCACTCAGGAGGCAGAGGCAGGAGGATCTCAGTGAGTTCAAGGCCAGCCTGGTCTATATAAAGAGTCCAAGACAGCCAAGCCAGGACAGTTACACAGACAAATCCTGTCTAGAAAAACAAAAACAAAATAACAGAAAGAAATAGGCAASAAGTTCCCTCAAGTTCATGACCATCCTGGTCTATATATCAACCTGCAAGAGGGGTGGGCGGGAAGCGAGCCACCTTAGTGAGACCTCATCTCAAATCTAGAGGAGGGAGGGGGTGKGGTGGACTCGACTTTCAATTAACAAGATAGTAAGTTGTGTCACAACTTCCTTGACTAAGTCATTGTAATGTAAAACAGCTATAAACGCTAGGAAAAATGTGACTGGAAAAAGATTATTCATGGAGTTAGGCGTGGTGACTGAGGCAGGAGGTTGGCCTTGGTGCCTAATCTACATAGAGCATTCCACCCCAGCCTGGAATAAGACACAACACTGTCTCAAAACGAAACAAAACAAAAAACAAAACACAAAAACAAAAAAAAAAAAATGAACGCTAAATTCCCAAGTATCGTGAAATACTCCTTAATTTTTTTTTCTGGATGTGGTGAAGCAAGCTTTAAATAATCCCGCACTTGGGAGGTGGAGGGAGGAGGATCAGAACTTCTATTGACCATACCCAAGCTCAAAACTTGAGGYTTACGCCAGAAGAGGTTACATCAGACCAATCACAAAACAAACCATCAGGGGGAAAGCAAGGTCTGGTTCGTTTGACTGCGGGTCTCAAAAGTTTCCGCAGTCCGGCTACACGCCAGCCGCGCGTGGCTACAAAGTTCAGAGCTGCCGGCCGAAAATGACAGCAAAGCGGGGCCAGGCGAACAGGCTGAACGCCCCGGGCCGCCCCGCTCCGCGCCCAGCCGGGACCCAGCGAGGGCGCAACGCCGACCGCGGGGGATGGGAGCCAGGCCGGCGGCCCGCGGAGCTCAGCAGGCCAGGCGCGGGCGAGCCGGCGGGCTGCTCTCCGCTCCGGGCTCCCGCAGCCTCCCTCCCGCTCGCCGGCCTCCCGCGCCGCGCCCCGCCCGCTCCCTAGTCCACCACACGGCCTCCCGCCGCCGTCCAGCTCCGGGTGGCAGCCATTCCCCACCTCGCCAACCGCTTTCCTGTCCCGGGCCCCACTCACCTCAGCTGCGTAGCAGCCCTCACCTTCCCAGCGACTCAGCCGTCCAGATTGGCTGTCCCCGGACCTTATGCCAATCAGCCAATCCCCGCCCCTGGCCCGGCCCAGGGTGACCAATGAGCGGCTCGCTGCGGCTCGGGGGCGGGCTCAGGAGCGGCCGGCCGGAGGCGTGTCTGCTCCCGGGCCAGGCTGGCTACCTTTCCCTGTGCGCACGCGCGGGGCCCAGTAAGGGGCGTGTGCTTTCTCGTGTACCGCGCTTTGTCCTGGCTGCTTCTGCCCGGGATGCTTTTGTTGGTAAACTTCGCCCCTTCTGGGTGTAGGGAGACCCACATTCCGAGCAAAGTCTCAAGTGTGTGCCCGCTGAAAGGAGCCGGGTCCTTAGCCTAACCTAGCCTTGTGTCGAGCTCTTCTCATCCCACGCTCCGTGGGGACTTGTCTGCCAGGGCGATCTGTTTCGCGCCTCACATCCGGCAYGTCTGTTCTGGAGGAGTGTAAGGCGCTGCTCAGAGGGAATGAAGACTCTTCCTGCCGTCCTCTCCCCAACCTCAAAGTCGGCCTAATTGGTGCGCGTACTTTTTAAAATGAAAAGTTATTCTAGATTTCAAATAACCCAGTCATGAAAATGCGATCAGCCTGTGTCAAGTTAGCTATAAGCAGCATGGCAGTGTGTGTGGGTGCGATAAGCATGAATATGGAGGGAAAGCCTATCAGTATCTCAAGAGGCCGCTCCTAGCTGGGCGTGGCGGCTCATGCAATGTAACCCGAGCAGT
Organism: Apodemus speciosus; assembly: GCA_002335545.1. Lineage (NCBI taxonomy): Eukaryota > Metazoa > Chordata > Mammalia > Rodentia > Muridae > Apodemus > Apodemus speciosus. Next base: position 125,235 of record BDUI01001941.1, read on the forward strand.
TGGAAGCTGGAGGCTGGAGGATCTGGAGTTAAAGGCCAGCCTACCCCACCGGAAAACCGATGTCCAAAACAACCCGGAAGAGGGTGGGAGAGAGGGTGGGAAGTGGGCAGCGGCTGTTGCTACTTGGCCTTGTCTCTTACCCTCTCATTCCCACATGGCAGGGCGGACATTGGAGCGCTGGTGTTCTTGCCCCGGCTGGCCTAAATTCCTCCTGACTACTGCTTCGTATTTCATCAAGAGCTTCAGTTCAGTTACTCAACAACCGCTTGTTGGGAGCCCACTATGACAGTACAAAGATTTTTTTTTTTAAAGCTTTGAACCACACCCTGAGTGAGCCTACCATATAGCAGGGAGATCAAAACAAGGTTAACATATGTAATCAAGTGTTAGAACRTAAGTACMAAAGGACCTGACAGGCTATGACCAAGGCCGGGAGAGGGAAGACTGAGAACAGTTCCGGGAGGAGCGCTTGGTCCGAAGCTTGATGGAAAGACAAAAGCTGCTGAATTGAACTGGTGGGCACCACAGACCAGGGCGACCGTTCCAATGGCCCGTTGCCTCTGAAATGCTTGTAGGATTTACTGTAAGCTGATAGTTGCTTCAGGATCCCTGATCACCAGCTGTGTGACCCACGGGTGACTCTCAGCTGCAGGACACCACATAG
>BDUI01001942.1:0-17897 GCA_002335545.1 Apodemus speciosus
ATAGTTAGCTTTCTGTTACTTATCTTCCTATGGGCATTACCTCTTATAAATGCTTACCTACCTGGCCTTGGACCTAACATAGTATAACCAATGTTGACCTTTCAAGTAGAGTATTAGTGTGCAAAAAAGRGGGAACAGGACCACAATGTGTATATTTTTTATTCCACTTTTCATCAGAGTTCAAGCCAACATTTATCAACACATCTGCATTGGAAACACCAATGCTTAAGCAGTTCATCTTCCAAGTGCTAATGTTTCCTTGCTTCCRCCATGATTGCTCTGGGAATGGCACTGCCACCCACCCCATGTCCAACCCCCAAATTTTGAAACAATGTACAATTCCCTCTGTTTCATCCTCTCACCCCTCCCTCTAAATCCTTCAAGTAGTCCAATCCTTTCAGTTCCTACCCAACCACTTCAATTTCATTCTCCTTCCTGGCTAAGCACAGTGCATCTCCATGGGCTGTTGTGATACTCTGTCTTMTCAGAGTTGAATCACCAAGCATCCTTGCCCTCTCTACAGCATTCATTCTCTGCCATGATGATCTTCTTGCCATGATGATCTTAGATATTGATTGGACAGATAGTATGAAGAATTACTAGCAAATCACTTCAGCTACCTCTGAATTGGGCTCCAGTTAACACTCCAGCTTCACACCTTTGGAATTTTAGCTCTTTTTGCATTAAAAAAAACGATTTTGAAATTAAACTCACAGTACTTCTTCCTTTTCTTTTCTCTCTTAAATGCTTTCATGGTTTCAACAGCTTGTGAGGACAAACAGGCCATATTCTCAGTGACAACTGCATTTTGTCATCCTCTATGTAGACCTTCACAGTTCTATCTTTTCCTAGGACTAACATCAGTATTTATATTCATGTGTGTTTTCTTCATAYTGTTCCAAGTGAGCTCCTGGCCATGGTGAGCATGTAGAAAACACTGTGTTGCTATAATTTCCAACAGAACACTTTCTGGTCGATTTTAGGATTTCTTTCTTTTGGTGTGTGTGCATGTATGTGTGTGTTTTAAGTATGTATGCATATTTATGTGTGCATGCCTCTACATGTGAGTGTAACTATATGTTGGAGTTAGAGGTCAATATTGAATATCTGTTCTCAGTAACTCTCTGTTTGACTTTCTGAGGTGTGGTTTCTCATGGACCCTGGAGCTCTCCTGCTRGAAAGGTTGACTGASAAGCAACCTCTGCACATGTAACTGTCTCTTGCTTCCTGCTAGGATAACATAAATTCATCTTGATAGTCAAAATTTTCATCAAGGCTGGAGATTTGAGCTCAGGTCAGATACTTTACTAACTAGTATTTTAAAAACTGAACCATCTTCCCAGAAAATAGTTATTTTCTTGATGTTTCCTAACCTGGCACATGGGYCCAAGAAGAAGCCGAAAATGCAGAGAGCAGAGGTTGGTACTCAGCTTTTWAGTTTATGRTAAAGKCTTATTGTGTTGTACCGTTCTGTAGTRTTATCAGACAATATTCTAATTCTTTTCCTTTTCTTTAAAAATCTCCTCAGCACTATGAGTCAGGGCTGGCCCCCTGTGCACCCTAGTGAAAAAAAAAGCCTTTACTTAATAAGCACATTACTTCACAGTCTGCTTTAATTCACTCTTGCTTTCTTTGAGTCTACAGTAAAGACTCCTGGGTTGACACTTTGTTCTTTCAGCATCTACCAGAGTGCCTGGAACATTAGAAAGGCACTCCAGTTTTGTCTGTTAAATAAGCATAGACAATCCAGCATATACCTAGAAATGTAAGATTTGGGGGTGGGGAATATAGCAATTATTAAATATAGTACATTTTCTCCTTCCAGAAAAGGGACATTTTGAACAAATTAAAGTTTTACCCTTTTCACGTACCATTTTAACTTTTACAACTACAAAGTGCAGAAAATGTCATTACAGTGCCAATACCATTCCACTTTCTGTCATGAGATGCCCTTAGGAAACAGCAGGGTTAACCTAGAATCCAGCGAGAAGGAAGGAGGACAATCACAGAAGGCCAGTTTCCTCAGAAATTTGAAGGGGTCTGTATTCAGTCAACACACCCACAATAATCTCCAGATACTTTAGAATTTCCAGAGCTGAAATGTTGGTTTGCTTAGCTATAAATATTACCTTGACAAAAGGCAGTCCTGACACTGCTTCCCACTATTTTCCTCTGATAAGAACATGACCATTGTGTGTATTTCCGTAGGAACCCAGGAGATATAACCTTTCTAGAAACGTCCAGAGAGATAGCAATTTATTTCACAATTTATAGCAACATAAAGAGAGTTACCAAGATTTAATGTTGAAAACATCAATAGGTTGGAGTGAGAAGAGAGAGAGAGAGAGAGAGAGAGAGAGAGAGAGAGAGAGAGAGAGAGAGAGAGANGAGATTTTTTATTCAAATCCCGGGAGTAATCCAACAGCTTTGTGAGAGAAAGAGCTCCTTTTCATGTCAACGAGTTCTGAATTCTCAAGTTTGGGCACAGAGCCCATCCTGTGATATGTTAACTAAAAGAAAAATGTCTTTTCAGGCATCTGCCTTCCTTTTTCTCCATTTCCATAGCAAGCTGTTTCAAGGTGCTTCATGAAAAGCTTCTCAAATCCAATGTGCTCCGAAAGCCACAAGTTTGATGGCTGATGAAAGAGTCCCAGAGAGTTTTTGCATCTCTTCTTTAGCAAAGATCTTGAAAAGCCAACTGACTGGGAAAGAACACGATTCATCCTGCGCAGACGCTGTTGAGTGTCTCTCCGGCGTGCCTTCACAGCCTATTCACCAGCTCCCTGCAAGCTTCACGGACTGTTTGCAGGAGGCAGAGAAAAACTGAGTCATGAGAATTCTCACACCGAACTTTCTTTCATTTACGGAAATTGTGAGTTTAAATGTTACAAATAGTCACACTTCTGCTCACGTTCCATGAAAACACATACAGTAAGTCCTTTACTATACAGAACTCCCTGGAAGGGAGTGATTCTGTACAGCTGAATATTCCAGATGGCTTGAGGCTGTTTAACCCAATAAATTCCAGCTACTTAAAATCTAGCAGATATCTCCGAAACAGACTACACTTTGGTCTAAAAACTTTTAGGAATCGCACTTACAGATTAGTCAAATTTATAAAATGCTTTCCCATGAGTATGCACAGTCTTCAATGCATTTAGAACAGTGCTGTTTGCAGATGAACTTAGGAAATAGACTGTGCCATTCCATTTCTTTGACTCTGTTAATGTTCCTAAAAAGTCTTTATTTCTTTAATTTTATTTCTAATGAACACTGTACTAGAAATAATGGGCAATCTTTGGATCACTTGATTAAGGACTACTTTAAAACAGAGAAGAGTTAAGCATTGTGATTGGATGTGCACACTACATGTTAGTGTAAAACAGTTTGTGTACCCAGTGCCTACTGCACTGGGCACATAAGCTATTTCCACATTGATCCATTAACATCTGTGCAGATCTTTTCATGTATTTGAATGTCTGTTTCTCCCTCTATGTCCATTGCAATTGCCTGGACTTCTTTTTGTTGCTTTTTGTGTCATGCCCTGTGCTTACCAGAGTGACTGATGCTCAGTAGATATGAAAGCATATGTTTAAAAGTGAAGTGCTGCCTGCCGCATGCTACATCTGTACACAGCCTCACACGTGCTTTTGTACTTTCTTCATCCTTCTCGGTCATTTCACTAGAAAGGCGGGTAGACTGCAGGAATTTCTCTGTCTTTAGGATCTAAATCTTCAGTTTCCCTATAACTAGGAACGATTTTGTACTTATGTTCATCCTGACAGGGTCCTTGGGGTTTTCTCACAGATAATAGCCACCCAAGGTTCATAGACACAAGGAAAATAACATTGGTGGCCTTTCTTTTTTCCTCTCCCTTTCTCTCTCTCTCTCTCTCTCTCTCTCTCTCTCTCTCTCTCTCTCTCTCTGTCCTGATGTTTCTTTCCTTTTTCTGCCAAAACCTTGTTATCTCAAGAGTAGTCTGGCCTGAAAATCATGACCTTTCAGTTTCAGTCTCTTGCATATAAAGTAAGCTTTCATGTGCCACCAGATGATTTTCTTATCACCTTATTTCCATTTCACAGTCTTCTTCATGGGGTTTTGTTTTTGTGTTCCTGTGGTGATTTGAATAAGGATGGCCACATAGGCTCATAGATTTGAGTGCTTGGTCATTGGAGAGTGGTACTACTAAGGATTAGGGAAAGGGTGTGGCCCTGTTGGAGTGGATGTAGCCTTCTTGGGAGGAAGTGTGTCACTGTGGGGTGGGCTTTGAAGTTTTGAATGCTCAAGCCAGGCCTAGTGTCTCTGTCTTGCTGCTGCCTGCTGATCCAGATGTAGAATTCTCAGCCAGCTCTTTAGCATTTCAAATCTGCCTGCATCTTGCCATGCCCCTTTTCATGATAAAAGTGGGCTAAACCTCTGAAATGCTAAGCAATCCCCAATTAAGTGTTTTTCTTAATAACAGTTGCTATGATCAGGGTGCCTTTTTCACAACAATAGAACACACTAAGATAGTTCCCTAAGATTCTGCCACGAGTGGTACAATTCCTCTACCTCTAACTGTGGAACAGTTAGCAAACATACCATTAGTACCATTATCTCTTCCATAGACAGTTGCAACCTGGTGGATGTAAACAAATCTTTGGAGTGAAAAGTGCAGGTTAAAGCCTGGCTCCCATTTCCATCTGTGCTTATGACTTAGACAGGTGACAAGCCTTTCCTATCCCAGGAAAGAGACTCATGTCTGCCAATAGAAGAGAGGTGAGTTTCATGTGGTAACAGTGGCCAGGGTTTCTGAGTTGTGTAGCTTTCCTGTGTGAAGCATGTTGTGAGGAAAGGTCAGGGAGTGTGATACAGTGTGACAGCATACACAGTGTGGCATCACTTTCTTTATAGGATACCATCTGAGCTAAAATGTTGGAGTCCCCAAACTTTTGGTTGAGTTTGTAAAATTGTTTCACTTAATTCTTTATTGACAAGAGTTTGCTGTCATACATCCATACATAAAATTGTATGAAGAGTCTAGAAACATGAAGGGTCTGGAAAGCCAACTCCTGAACGCTGGCTATTTTAATTAATTCCAAACTATTAGGGACATACTTTTGAGTGTTCAGATTTTGCTTTTCAATTTATAAATTACCTCTCCTAATTACTTCATATTATAAATGTAGGTGAAGAGAGCAAAGGGAAGAATCCTTTTCCTAGTAGCCATGTTCTCCTTCTTTGTTATGTATTTTCTTATGGTAATACTTGTAAAAATGCATATAGAGTCAAGAGTGAAATTGTTCAGAGAGATTTCATAATTGTTAATTAAGTGAGACTCAGATTATCTTTTCAAAAATCTATAAATGTTCTACTAAGCATCAAGAGTCACAAATAAAACATACACATGTGGGTGTGCCTTTACTAAGGTCATGTAGGGCTGGTATAAAACAGTAAATAACAACAAAACACCTCTCACAGAAAAAAATTCTTAGTCTTTGGATTGTAAAGCATCTAATGCCTTAAGTGGGCATGCATGTGATGGTATCACTGCTATATTTTTTTAGGGTGCTGTAAGATTCTAAACATATACATGATCTCAATCTATCTTACAAAATGATTCCTAAAAAATAAGCACAGGAAAATTGCATTTACCACCATGGAAGTGCAAATTAAATGTCTCAATGAGACACTATTGCACATGCACTTCAAGCAGTGTGTAAATCAGAATCATTAACAACACAAAGAGGTAAGACAAATGTGGGTCTACCAATTGTAAGTCATACATAATAGGAGAATAATTCGGTCATCTCTTAGAGATGAAACATACAGTCTCCGTGGATTGGTGATCCTATGACTACATGTTTATACAAGAGACAAGGAGACACACGTACATGCATTGTTGGTTTGACTGTATTGGCTTTGTCCACAATAGTCTAAGCTGGAAGCAACCATAGTGTCCATCAGTTAATGTGTACATTAACTGACAGAAATGAAATACACTAAATTACTGATACATGAAACAAGAAGCATGAGTCGCAGAAATCTAATATTAGTCGCGGGATGTCTGAGACAAAAGATAGAGAATGCATAATTAGATTTATGTGGATTTTAAAATGGAAAATGTGATCTGATGGGGGATCATATCAGGTCAGTAGTTGTTGGAGGAATTCTGGCTAGAGAGGTGCAACAAGAGACAGTCTGGGGGTGGCAATGTTCAGGTGTTGAATGAGGTAGTGAGTGGGTGGGGTCAACACTTAAAGGCAGCATTGAGACATTGCACATATGTATAACTGATACTAGAACTTGTCCCAACAAGAACAATTAAACTTGATTTAGTTTCCTCACTTAGCCATGTATTATTATGAATTCAAATCCGGATTCACATTGGAGAGAGAAAAGTTACCGTAAGAAGGACAAGGGTATGGCTAAATGGCTCAGCTATTAAAAACATCCTGGTCTTGCAGAGACTGAGTTTATTTCCCAGCATGCACAGCTGGCAGCTCACAACTTTGTGTACATACAGTTCCAGGAAGTGCTGACACCTCTATCCTCTGAGAGCATTGTGCTCACATACACAAGCCCATATTCAGATACAAATACACAGCATTTACAATATTTTAAAAACAAATTTAATACATACATTCTGGCTGCAGAGGCCATGAATTTGAAAGAGAGAAAGGGAAGACTGGTACATGATTGGAGCAGAAAAGAAATGAAAGGGGGGAGATGGTGTGATTATATTTTAATTTAAAAACAGGTAAAAAAAATATTCTGAATTACTGTCTCCCATAAATTGTAGCTTTRAGTATTAATAGCATATACATTTCATCTACATAATCAGTAAAATCAATGTATCAATGTTGAAAACACATCTAATCTATTATATAACTTTTAGTTGTGAATTTTTACAGCAAACATTGTAAACAGACACAATAAACCTGTATTAGAAAGAATAAGGTTTTCATTTTTGTTTGGTAGCAAGAGAATAAGTAAAAATAATTAAAGCAACATATAAATTTTAAGTAAACATGCATTTTGGTATTTGGATTTAAAACCAGGGATTGTAATCATGACAGGTCTTGGTAATTTTTTTTCATATTTTCTCCTTATTGTTATTCAATTGAATTGAATTGTTATTCAACTTAACAAGTAGAAAAATGTCTTACTGATACCCATAATTAAATATTATAAACCCATTGAGGAGAACTATGCTTATAAATAAAAATTTTGATTAAGCCAGATGAAATATACATTACATTTTGTTTACAAGGAGGATGTATTAATTTAAATTATCTTTTCTCACCCTACTACATTAATAAAATGTGCCTGACAGTCATCACACTCTTACAGGCTAGTGTTGTTATGAAAATATGGTTGCTAGGATACCTCCATTATTTCATCATCATGTTACACTGATCTATCAATTAGTAAGAAACACTCAAGTTAATTCTCAGTCACATTTATACACATTCTTTGCATATGATTTCCCTTATCTCCAAGTGACATTTCTCTCTGTGCAGTCACCTTCCACTCCATAAAATATTAAACACAAGGTTATCACATCAGTCTATAAATTACAGCAGCAAACTATCCCCTCTTAACCTCTCCTCTTACTTTCAATCATGGTGAAAGCTCTTAGTGCCAACATCCGTGCACCTATTCAATTTTTCTTATACTTCTAAATTTATTTCTAAGAAAACTGATATCTAGGAAAATGTATGTTTAGAATTGGTATCTCCACTCATTTTAAATTTGTTTTGAAGATAATCCAGAAAGCTAAACAGAAATCCTTTCAAAAGCCATGCCCGTGTAGCATTAGATATTTGTAGTTATTTCCTGGTTGGTAGTTACACTTGAGGGTTGTATTCACTAAAGATATTTGCTATGTAGTCCTACAGTTAAATTTCTACCAGAATCTGTAGACACTCTTTTGAGTTGTTTAGTGTATAATTTAAAAGGGCTTTGATATGCTACATTCATTCTGTTATATTTTTCCACTTAGATTTTATCCAAACAGGATAATAACTGGGAAGTGGCTCAGTGGGTAACAACACCTACAGCTCCTGTACCCAGGTATAATTCCCAGTACCCACCTGGCAGCTCATAACCACTTGCTACTCCAGTTCCAGGTAATCAAACACTCTCTTCTGGCATTCGTTGACTCCCGTATGTATGTGGTATACATAAAGTCTGCATGCATACAAATAAATACAAATAGATAAAGAAATCTAAAAATATAATGTCTAATTCTCCCAAAATAAAACATGCTGCATCTTCTTTCAAAAGGTAAGGAACAACTGTGAGAAAATATTACTCCCTTAAAAATAAGTGTAAAAGTTGAAATCATTTTGACCTTATTTTTATTATTTTTTTGCTAAATAAAAAGATATGTTAAGAATATACAGGAACCTGAGTCTTGACTAAGTCGTTTGCAAAGTATCTTGGATAGGCCAAAGTGAATTAAGAGTTCCTACTGTTTACATTCCTTTTAAAGGTGCTATCATACTGTAAATTTAATTGTTGTTATTTTCTTTTGATGTTTTATTTAAACTATCAACATTGTAAAATTTTTTTTAAAAAAAGCTAATTAGGGAAAAAGAAGACACTGAAATCAAGGAGTAGATGTCTGAATTCTTGAAAAATATTATTTTACGCAGTTCAACATATCTTTTTATTTATGTGCGAGTAATTTCAAGGCTTTTGTATCAAAACTCAAACTATACAGATGTAATCTTTCAGGAAATTTGCCTGTGCCAAAGACTGTCTGCAGCTGTTTTCAATTCACCGAAGTATATGTGTGGTCTTCACTGCAGGTCAGAGAAAATCTCTCTTTTGAAATTTCCATGTGTGTCTTGGCAAGTCATCCAGTTGAAGAAAGCACAAATTCAAATGAGAATGTTGTCCTTTATCAATCTGGTGTTCTCAAAGCTAGGTGAAACATACCCTCTAATGAACCACGAAGACATATTGATATACTTGAAGTTTTCAGGTCTCTTGTATTATGTATATGAGTTTCGAACGTAAGGCAACCAAACATTTTAAACTGTAAGCAAAAAAATTTAGAGCTGGAAGCAGTAGATAGAGTATGTAACCTAAAAGGAGAATGATGTGAGGATCTATGTTAAATACATACATACATACATACATACATACATACATACATACATGCATGCATACATACATACATATATGCATACATACATACATACATATATACATAAAAACAGGAATAAGAACTTGCCTTTCACCTCTGGAGTGAAACCAACGGCAGTCCTGATAGTCTGTAATGTTTAGGGGGTCTTTTGGAAAACCAGGTTCCAATGTAGATTATGCCTTTTTAAAATTATTATTACCTGGTCTTGGTCTGTTAAAGGGAGTATTGTAAGTATCAATTAAAAATTCTTATACACACATTTATATATATGTATATATATATATACATATGTATATATATACATATGTATATATACATATATATACATATGAAAGTCACAGTAAAGCTCAGGAGTGTGCTACTTTTGATAGACTTATGTTATTCAGATTTTTATTTCTATGTTATAAGCATTATTTCATTTTGTCACTCATTATTCTGGAATTTTCCTTAGCAAACAATTGTTACAATTACCTCTAAGATATTCCATCCCTTGGGTAGTTTGTACTTTTGTCAGGATGGACATATTTTCATTGTATCCATTGGGGAACTATGGAGATATTTTCTCATAAAGCAGAAAAAATGACTGGACATTTATTATACTTTTCTATGATTTGGCAATACCTAATTAATCTAGACAAATGATAGTTTTCTTGTAAGCCCTACTTTTTGTTTTGAATTTATCATGTGACCTGTGTCTGAACATATTACAAAAAGGTAAATTTTAATATGACAAATAGGTGATATCACCTACAGGTTCCTTTCCATTTTCAGATATTTAGAACTTGAGTAAGCTTAGTTTTAAACAAAAATATTTCAGTGAGCATGACATAGAAATGTCTTGTTTTGCCAAAAGGCTTCAGACTTCTCCTAGCAGTTACTGAAGTAACTCTGTACTTTGTGTTAGAACATATTTTTATTTAGATATTACTGTGTTCTTTTGCTTAGTTTTATAAATTACCTTATCATATCTATAGCCTTTGGAGAAAATGGATAATTATTTTGTTTGTCATAATACAATAATTCGAAATTACCATGACATAATTCTATACATCTTGTCAAATGTTTATTAACAGAGAACTCGATATAATAGACAGATATACTTTACTTATTCATGATGGTTGAAATGGCATGAATGTTCTAATTCCAATTTGGATGTAAATGGGTGGACTTAATCTTACTTCTACAGATTTGTTTAGACTTAGTTAAGTTCTTCAAAATCATAATAGGGAGTAAATTATGTCAATCGCATTACAGTTTATGGGAGCATATTTCTGTACTGCCTTACAGATACATTAAAGAATACGGAACTTTCTAGAACACAAGCCTTAAAGGTCAGCCCTTGAGAGGTGGAGGCAGGAAAATCAAGAGTTCAAGGCCATACTGGATTAAGTGTTATATCAAAAAAGTCAACTAAAGAAACAAAAATTAGCCAAACAAAAAATTTAACACAAGGTGAAATAAGTCATTCTTCCTTTCTTCAATTATGAATTCCTCCTTAGTGTTATGTGCCCTTATATTTGAGGGTCTCAAAAACAATAAAAGAAGTAAGCAACAAAAAAATTACCCAAACGAAAAAGTTAAAATAATAAATACTAGAAATATAAATTTTCATGACTATAGACAAGGAAAGCCATGGGTGTCAGTAGAAAGAATTATCAACCAATGTAGATCATAGGAAAGTGTGAATGGGATATGAAGGATCAGTCACCAGAAGGAAAGGGGAGGGTGCATGGCAGATGAAGATGAAGGCATGTTTTTTAATTCAGTTTATCATTGTGAGTTCACTGCTACCCATAAATGCTATCATGGTTATAAATGCTACAGCTCTGGAAATTAGGGAATCTGCAGTCAGTGTGCATTTCTGTTTTGAGTGGCTTGTTTTTCTTTCTCATGGGTTCTCTATTGAACTATAAAGTGCAGTGAGTACTTGTTCTGAAGCATGGAGTGTGCAAGTTTTATCTGCGTGTTATGCCTACGATCCAGTTTTCAAAGTGACATTTAGTGTCTAATCTCCACCTAGTACCTTATGGAAAATGAGTATGTGAACTTTCTGAGAAGCTGTTTGCTGCACAGGAACCAGGGCTCCCTTATAGCCTTTGTGCTTAAGCAGAGGCACTTTTGGAACCGAATAACCTCTACTTTACAGATTATTCCAAACTGAGAACACTTAATACAAGAGCAGGCTTCAAAGATGATGGAAATCATCTGCACTTAGAAGAAAAAGACCTGTATCATGACTAGTGCTTCCCAGGGAAACATAACTCTTAAGACACAACATCTAATCCATCATATAAAAAGGGTATAAATAATTTCCCCCAATTCCCTTAATTAAGCATCATAGCATTTTGAGCACAGCAGTCTATCACTGGTACTCTCTTTCAAAGGTAAAGAGATGCTGTATCCTTGATGAAAGCAACAGTACGTGGAACCATGATCCATTCCTCTAAAACAAATGGTTACCCTGAAGGATACTTCAGGACCTACACAGAAACTTGAAGAACAATTTTAGGAAAGACATGGAGTATCTGTCAGAGCCAAGAGCTACATCATGTTAATATAAGTTACAAATGAAATTATATACAACTGGCTTTCTATGCATTGCCTCTGATTTCTATTTACCTTTATGTATACTCAATTTAAAAAGGATACAAATACATTTATTCTGCTTACTGGAAGCACTGAATGAGTGCTTAAATTGATTTTTACAAACTTCATAAATTTGAAAGTATGCCATGCTAAAAAAATACTATTATTCACAAATTCCATAATCTTTCTCGCGTTCAAAATTTGAATAGCACAAAAACAAAAAACAAACAAAAAATTTATAACCTTCCAAAGTTTCTGGGTATGCCACTTCATCAAGAGAGAAATTCCCATCACTACCTCTTCATAAATTTGTGAGTATTTTTGACCCATGTTGTCATCTATTATTAAATGAAAGAAACAAGTCAGGAAAATTTGGTTCAATTCTTATGTCCACATACTTATTCAGTAGTGGAGTCAACTCAGGAAAGACCTTGTATTACATGACATTACATATTTATGAATTCTGCAACCTACACTGGAATAGACCGAATTTTAAACGTCTAGTTATTTTATCATTCCCTAGTGACACAATGAATTCAACTGGAGTGGTGTTAGCTGCATTGGCCTGGTTATAGCACCTAGGCATATAAAACTCAGAAGAAGCTGAGAACTGTGTTCAATCTTGGTATATTTCTTCTAGAAACTTCTCTTCTGCTATATTAGAATTAAAAAAAAAACCCTATTGTGCTATTCCACAGCATTTGACCCTATCAGAAGACTCACACCTATGAGAGCAATTACTTTTGCCTCAAACAAGTCTTTCTCAAATTATGCATAGGCATGCTCAAAAAAATGTGTTCTACTTGTCAGTCAATGCAGAAAAACTCTGAATATTCACTTGTCACTCATTTGAAACCCTGAACTTTTGTACTTAGTCTAGCTCAATGCTCATTGTTTTACAACATGTTTTGAGAACATAATGGAAAGAAAAATAGTCATCTAATTTGGGAGAAGTGGCTGCCACATTTTGGTGTGGCATGTGGCCTTTCTATGTACACAATGGTCTCCTGCCATGTACCAGCTTTCAACTCTGGCATGTCACCTGGCCTGTGGCATCTCACAGTCTCATGTTCTCACACTTGTGCTGTGGTCCAACCAACGTATTAAGCCAAAGCCAAAAAGCAGGTGGGACACATGCTTGTTAGAGACTGAAATGGCAGGCCACATGCCTCTCCAAGTGTTTTCAACAACTAGGGTTTGTTTGGAAATTTCGTCTCCTGGTTACAATAAACATGACTCAATGGAGCATCCAGCCGAGAAGTGGCATGCCCTTTTTACACAGAAAGGAATTATCATTGTTATTGGGGAAATACATTATTAATTATTTATAGAATAATTTTACAAATCACCCATTTATTACTGAACTCTATTTTCTTAAGAGGAATGTAAGTTAGTGAAATCTAGGACCTTAAAACTTGACTTGACGGTGACACACGATTGTAGCTATATCCAAAATTCAGATAGCAGAGCATGGGGGGCATATTATAAGTGGCAAATTAAAAGAATGTCGCTCTTGGATTTTGTTCAGTAACTTTTTTGAAGTGAATACACAATCTTACAAGACCTGATTAAGTCACAGTATAGTGTAATGATTATCTTTCATTAGAGTTATTCAGCTCTGAAAAAGTAGTTCTCTCGTAAACCTAAGGGAAAACATCCCTTAAAAATCGCCTCTGAGACTGAAACTGAGAATCATGTCAACACAGAAATACTAATTCCAGTAACACCACAAGTTTCACTATTGCACACAAGTAGTAACTCAAAAAGTAATACAACTACTCATTTTCAGAATTTAATGATAAGATACTGAAGTGGGTCCATGTCTTGTAATTTGATTATCTATTTTCTAAGCTGGATTATAGGCCTCTCAAATATTCCCATTTCTCTGATATTACTCACATATTCACAAATTATTACCATGTATTCTATCTCACTGATGTTGGGGCCTAACTGATCATATGATATTSTTCAGGTTAGAAACACCTTAATGAAACTCATAGATGACTTACAAGTTATTAGTAGATTCGTTCTTCACATAAATACCCACTGAATAATGAAATATCTTGGTCTACCAAGAGTCTAGCTACATTTAATTTCTCAATTTCATCTGCTAGGCTATTCCAAATTAAACTTTAGATTACACATCAGTGAATACTTAAAATGATCCTATGAAAATGTTCCCTTCCAGAATTATGGCTCTGAACTCCATTGATAAACAACCGGAGATGCTGGTTTAGGATTATCAGTTTTTCAGGCAGTTAGATGAATTGCAACTGTCTAGAAGATACCTCCCCCCCCCCCGCAAGGTAGAATCTTGCCTCTGAATTTTATTAATGAAGCTCCATCTTTGCTGCCAACAGCCTAGGGTAGATGACAAAGATAAATGAAACTTTCACTGGGGGCAACATGGAAGACAAGGGTGACGTCATTCCCTTCTGTTATATTTGAAGTTGAAATATATTCCTAAGTGATTTAAATTATGATACTGGAGGAGTATCACTTGAAGTGTTTTCATGTTTTTTCTCAATTGAACGGGTATTGGTAGAAGGCTTTGTATTTCATTCTGATCTGTTTTTGTCTCTTTGTGCTGAATGTGTGAAACTATACCTAAATGTATGCAATGTACCTTACCTATTTGAAGTGAAGTATGGGTAATTAGCTAGCTTCTGTCCTCACATAGAACAAAATATCCAAACAACTAATGTATCTAGCAGACCAAAGTAACTTGAGAACTAACTATTAAAGGTGGTAAAGAGAGAAATAATATAGGTTGAGGTAATTTCTTTTTAAAATTTCATGGAGAGGGAAACATTTGAATACCAGTAGACATTTGACAAGGAGAGAATGTGGGGAATATTTTAGGCAAATGCAGCAGCTTGAGGGAAGATATAAATGCCCAATATGTGCTTGGGAGTTAGCCAGGGGGACAGTTTGTCATTCAAAAAAGAAAAAAAGGCAGAAGGAGGCTAGGGTGAAATACCAATAGAAGGCCTGTTGGCACCGAGCATGGAAGACCCAAGATGCCAGAATGAGGAATGTGTACTTCATAGGCACTGTGGAGGAACTGAGGGGTGTGGCTAGCTGGGAGATGGTCTTCCAGAAGTGGTTCTTATGGTTTTGTGCTTAGCTCTCTCCCATAGCAAAATAACGAGTGTGAATATCGACAAATGGGCAACCTAGGGGCATGCATTAGACGAAGAGGTCAGTCAGTTCTGAGGTCAGGGTTGGTAATAAAGCCTCCCTAGACTTGAGCTGATCAGTTTTCCCTTGTGGCTTTATTTTCTTTATCCAGGTGCCTTGGCTGCTTTCCATCAGTGCTCTATGATCTTAGCAATAGATCCTAGATGATACAATAGAGGCAGGCTAGAGTGTAGGAGAAGGCATATGCTATTTGAGATGCAGATTCTAAACACATTACTTACTGGGGACACCGGTGTCATTTTGGGGACTTTAGGGATCCAGATGTACAATGTAGAAAACTTCTAAGCATTTGAGATATGCCATCATCAGTCAGTTTTATAACACCTTCTGTTCGTGATAGCAATGTCAAAGTCTTCTATTTTTCCTATATTCCCTGGAGGATTGTGATAAGGCATCCTTCCCTATCTACCAGCACACACACACACACACACACACACACACACACACACACGAGAGAGAGAGACAGACAGACAGACAGACAGACAGACAGACAGACAGAGACAGAGAAAGACAGAGAGAGACAGAGAAAGACACAGAGAGAGTCTATGTTAATGAATACTTGGATACCATATAGAACTGGGAGACTACTAGTGTAATTAATGGTCATGGAGAATTCATAAAGATGTCCTTGGTTGGCAGATATTGTTTTATTTTGGACACGCTAAGCTTGAAGTACATGTGCCTGATTGGTATGCAGGCAGAGGACAACAAGAAAGAAGGAAGTTGGCAGGGTTTAATAATCTATTCAACCTCGAGAGAGAAATTGCTTCTTGTTCAGTTCTCAGATATTTTATTGAAGAAAAAGAAACATTTGGCTGTGCTAGAATCCAGTTCCTTAAATTCTACTCCAGGGTTTTATTTTAAATTCTTAAGAAGCAAATGAAAATGACACACATTGGTCGCTACATGAGTCAGACACTTATAAGGCATTTTGCAAATGTATTTTCCATTGTCCACATATCTCATGCTGAATGGCTAGATCAAGGTGACACAGTCAATTACCAGAGAATGATGATTCTGTCCAGCTTCAAAACACAGGTCCTTTTTACTGCCACAGTGCGACAGTTAACTGAGTTTGAATTTCAGCAATCCCAGCAGACATGCAAACTGCTGGTATATATTCATGTGAGGTTCCCTAGGTATCCTGCTGTGCTGTGTCTAAGGCAGAGTGGCTGATGGGAATGCACCACGATACACAAGGTGGGTTAAGAAGCAAACCATTCTACATAGAAGCTTCCTTTGGGAATACTAGCTTCCGTTGGACAAATGCTACTATGATCTAATTCTTTAAAAGTATTTTTGCCATAATTAGGCAAATCTTAGAATGTTTTCAGGGTCTATTTGTTGAAGTTATAGGGACCATTCTCCATACGAATGTGTTCTCTGTGTCTATCTCTGAGTCTGTCTGTCTCATGTGTGTAACAGTAATTTTTTTAAAATTACCATAAAAGATGATAGATTTCATTATTATTTTCATTCTTATATGGCATTATACATTCTTCTTATACATTTTTCTCTCCCATTGTCCTGCTAATCCCCCCTCTCTTTCTTGTTGGTCTCATCAGGTCCACTAAACCATAATTTCTTCTGTTTTCATGTCACTCATATAGTGTTATTCTTTGCTTTTATCTTTCATACCCATTAAGATGTCTTCTAAATAATAATTGTTATTGTTTATATATAATGAATTATATAGACAGTTCCCAAAATAATAAATAAAAATGGCTAGTAATTATTTGAGGAAGTGTTAGAAAATATTCTTAGCCATAAGAGAAATGCAATTTAAAAACTGTTTTGAAATTTTATCTCACTCTRATCTGAATAGTTGGCATTAAGAAATACTGTTAAAAGTATAGAAAAATAATTCTTATACAGTGCAGCCACTAAAACCAATATGGCATTTCCTTAAAACCTAAAATTAGAATTACTATATAACTCACCTATTACTGGTGATCTTCTGAAGGATTCATATGTTGGCATAGTACACAGATATGTGCACATTCATGCCTACTACTTCATCTTCATGATAGTTATGGAATGAAAGCAGCCTCGATGTTTATTAATAGAAGAAAAAAACATGTGGAGATACTTAACTGGCCAAGACACAGAAGAAAAAGGTTGTAGAATGCATATCCCTCAATGAAATATCCATATCATACCTCCTCGTCCCATGGTTCAAGAATCATTGCCAAACATGGGTCAAAAAGATTGTCAAAGCCAGAAATAGTGGGTGACACAGCCAAACAGTGTTGTCTCATCACAACCAGGTAGTTGCACATATGACCTGAGATTCGCTGTGACTGCATGCACAAATCCTGCCCAACATCAAGACAGACATAAATCCTAGCATCGAGTGAGAAGATGGTTGGGAAATTTTATCCACATCTGAACAACTATTGGCAACTGATGGCTGTAGGAAGAGGGAGAATCAGTTTTCTTCAAGAATGTGATAGATCCCTGCATAACTGACTACACTCCAGTAGATGCTCCTAAACCCGTGCACATACAGGACACACTAGGTAGACTCCATGTGAAGTGTGTGTGTGTACGTGTGTGTGTGTGTGTGTGTGTGTGTGTGTGTGTGTGTGTGAGAGAGAGAGAGAGAGAGAGAGAGAGAGAGAGAAGAGATGAGAAAAGATACCCAGACTATAAGACCGACCAGACAGACAGACAGACTGACAGAGACAGACACATATGACATAAAATTGGGAAAGAAAAATGATGGAAGAAAGCAAGGAAGAGAGTGTGAAATCATATTATATACTTGTATCACAGTCTCAATCATAAAAAGAAAAAATTTTATTCACTCAATGATAAATATGAAATCATAACATTTGCAACAAAATCAAAATTATTGTGTTCAGTACAATAAGCTACAATCAGCAAGAAAGACGTTGTTCTTTCTCTCATTTATTGAATCTAGATTAAAGATTATGTTGTATGGGCACACACGTGTGTGTGTGGGGGGGGGTGG
>BDUI01001942.1:31543-42788 GCA_002335545.1 Apodemus speciosus
ATGAAACCCAAACTCTTCCCTAGGACCAAAAAATATGTCAAGGGAGCCTAAAAATCACCCAGATATTCTTTGTTATCATTGGACTTTCAAAATGTAACTCTATCAATATTCTGCATAAGAATGACAGGGCAGTGTCCATTTAACACAATGTGTTTTGCAGAAAAAAATTTAAAAATCTCTCATTTTGCCAAAACTTTGCTTTTCCATTTGATTGGTATCACAACCCCCAAATGTACAATATCCTTAGYCTTTCTATGATGGGTTCAGTCTCYTCCCACAGTAGACTCTCTCTAAGTTCCCAGACCTGTACAACTGCCTTTCTTTGGAAATATGAGGTATTTGTTGTTCCTGATGAGTGGCTTTTATATACAAATTGTTGTTTGCTAATTGCTTCTAGTTTTAAATTTTAGCATTAAATTTATAAAGGTACCCACTCGTAAAACTGCTTCCTTCTTAATCTATGTAATTCAACTTGCATTTAATAATACACATTTTTTKATGACAACTGAGAACACTTATAACTTGATTTGTTCTTAAAAGTTTTGAGAGGTCCTCATAAATTTAAASTTTTATTTCATTTGCTCATAGTGTAGGTTTTATTTACTGAATACAATTTGTCTGAGTTGTTAAATTACAGTTACATAGAATTAATACATTAAGTTTATGGATATTTCGAATGTTATTTAACTTTCAATATTTTACTACTCTTTGATACACCATAGTCTCAACTTTCAAAAAATTGTAGCAACTTAAATCCATCACTCACATGTTTAAAGTGAAACCTGTTAGACACTTCAGAGGCTATATTCTCTCACATATTGTACATTCCTAAAATATCAAATTAACAGATTATTCTGTCATAACARGTAGAATTATTAGTTCAGTTCAGTTCTTCATTTCTGTACGTAACTATATGTTTTCCCAGGTTTAAAAAAAAAGATCACATGGGATACTACTCATTTCATTGCATATAATTTGGGGATTTCCTTTCCAGATAAATTGGAATTGCCTTCTCAGCTGGAAGGGGTGGTTTATCGAGAATGATTCCTGCAGACAGACATGCAGTAGACATGTAGGACCTCATGTCTACATGAGGAGAAATTGGGACTGCATAAGAAGCAGTGTCTGGCTTGGGGGGGGCCTACACTGAAATTTAATTTCATCAAAAATTATCTTTTTTAATTTTATAACTCACTTAAAAGTGTTACTTGACTTCCTTCAGATTGTCCTTGAATTAAGAACAATTTCTTTGGTTCCTTTTAGGTGCTGCGTATGTCAATCTGAGCTAGGCTTTTCTTGTATTTTATGGTTTGGTGTCAAACATACAAAGATCATTCAATCCTCAAATGATATTGTCAAGTGGTATGTTATCTAGGTAACACATAAGAAAGAAATTTGCTATTGTTTTATATTCCTATGAAACATTTTTTCATTTGTTCCTTAATCTTCCTGATTAATCAGTCCAATTTTTATTGGATATTTTATTCATTTACATTTCAAATGTTATCCCCTTTCCCAAGCCCCCCCCAAGAAACCCCATTTCCCATTCCCCCTCCTCCTACTCCTATGAGAGCATACCCCCACCCACCAACCCAGTCCTGCCTCCCTTCCCTTGTATTCTCCTATACTGGGGCATTGAGCCTTCATGGGACCAAGGGCCTCTTCTCCTATTGATGCCAGAAAAGCTCATCCTCTGCGACATACACAACTGGAGCTATGGGTCCCTCCATGTATACTCCTTAATTGGTGGTTTAGACCCTGGGAACTCTGGTTGGTTGATATCGTCATTCTTCCTATGGRATTGCGAACCCCTTTAGCTCCTTCAGTTCTTTCACTAACTCCTCCATGGGGCACCCCATGATCAGTTCAATGCTTGGCCTCAAGCATTCGCCTCTGTATTTGTCAGGCTCTGGCAGAGCCTCTCAGGAGACAACTATATCAGGATCCTGTCAGCATGCACTTTTTGGCATCCACAATAGTGTCTGTGTTTGGTAACTGTATATCAGATGAGATTCCAGGTAGGTAAGTCTCTGGATGGCCTTTTCTTCAATCTCTGTTCTATGCTTTGTCTCCATATATGTTCCCATGAATATTTTGTTACCCYTTCTAAGAAGGACTGAAGTATCCACACTTTGGTCTTCCTTCTTCTTGAGCTTCCTGGGGTCTGTGAATTGTATTGGGTATTCTGAGCTTTTGGGCTAATATCCACTTCTCAGTGAGTGCATTCCATGTATGTTCTTTTGTGATTGGGTTACTTCTCTCAGGATGATATTTTCTAGTCCTAATCATTTGCCTAAAAATTTCATGAATTCATTGTTTTTTAATAGCTGAGTAGTAATCCATTGTGTAAATGTACCACATTGTCTATATCCATTCCTCTGTTGAGGGACATCTGGGTTCTTTCCAGCTATTATAAATAAGGCAGCTATGAACATAGTGGAGCATGTGTCCTTGTTACATGTTGGAGCATCCTTTGGATATATGCTCAGGAGTACTATAGCTGGGTCCTCAGATAAGATTATGTCCAATTTTCTGAGGAACTGCCAGACAGATTTCCAGAGTGGTTGTACCAGCTTGCAATCCCTCCAATAATGGAGAAGTGTTCCACACTCTCTACATCCTCATCAGCATCTGCTGTCACCAAAGTTTTTGATCTTAGCCATTCTGTCTTGTGTGAGGCGAAATCTCAGGGTTGTTTTGATTTGCATTTCTCCGGATGACTAAGAATGTTGAAAATTTTCTTTAGGCTCTTCTCGACCATTTGGGTTTCCTCAGTTGAGAATTCTTTGTTTAGCTTTGTACCCCATCTTTATTGTAGGGCAATAATCTTTTCCCAATCTGTTGCTTGCCATTTTGTCCTATTGACAGTGTCCTTTGCTTTACAGAAGCTTTGCAATTTTATGAGGTCCCATTTGTCAATTCTTGATTTTAGAGCATAAGCCATTGGTATTATGTTCAGGAACTTTTCCCTTGTGCCCATGTTTTCGAGGCTTTTCCCCACTTTCTCTTCTATTAGTTTCAGTGTATCTGGTTTTATGTGGAGGTCCTTGATCCACTTGGACTTGAGCTTAGTACAAGGAGATAAAAATGGATCAATGTGTGTTCTTCTACATGCTGACTGCCAGCATGAATTTGAACCAGCACCATTTGTTGAAAATGCTGTCTTTTTTCCACTGGAGGGTTTTAGTTCCTTTATCAAAGATCAACTGACAATAGATATGTGGGTTCATTTCTGGGTCTTCAATTTTATTCCATTGATCTTCTTGCATGTCTCTGTACCAATACCACACAGGTTTTTTTTTTTTATCACTATTTCTCTGTAGTACAGCTTGAGGTCAGGGATCATGTTTCCTCTAGAAGTTCTTTTACTGTTGAGAATAGTTTTCCATATCCTGAATTTTTTTGTTATTCCACATGAATTTTGCAAGTTGCTCTTTCTAACTCTTTGAAGAATTCAGTTGGAATTTTTATGGGGATTGAATTGAATCTGTAGATTGCTTTCAGTCAGATGGCCATTTTTACGATATTAATAGTGCCAATCCATGAGCATGGGAGGTCTTTCCATCTTCTGAGGTCTTCTTCAATTTCTTTCTTCAGAGACTTAGAGGTCTTGTCATACAGATCTTTCACTTGCTTGGTTAGAGTCACATCAATGTACTATATTATTTGTGATTATTATGAAGGGTGTTGTTCTTCTAATTTCTTTCTCAGCCTGTTTATCCTTTGAATAGAGGAAGGCTACTGATTTATTTGAGTTAATTTTATGTCCAGCCACTTCGCTGAGCTTGTTTATCAGGATTAAGAGATCTCTGGTGAAATTTTTGGGGCCACTTAAGTATACTATCATATCTGCTAGCAAATAGAAAACTCACTTCTATATTGTGAAAAGGAATTTATTCACATTCATATAATTATTCTTTCCAAAAATGTATTAGATAATTGTAATTTTAACATTTAATGCAAGATATGTTCAATGGATAGCTATATAGATGAGAAATGAAATGAGACTTTAACAATAAAAATTACTTATTGTATCTTGAATCATTTTTGTAATCTGATTTTTTATTTTATTTATTTACATTTCAAATGTTATCCCCTTCCCRGTTTCCCCTCCATAAGCTCCCTATCCTCTCCTGCTCTCCCCGCCTCTATGAGGGTACTCTCCCACCTGCCTACCGAGGACTCCTGCCTTACTGCCCTAGCATTTTCCTACCCAGGGTTATCCAGCCTCCACAGGATGAAGGGGCTCCCCTCCCGGTGATGCCAGATAAGGTAATACTCTGTTACATATCCAACTGGAGCCATGGGTCCCCCCCATGTGTATTCTTTGGTTGGTAGTTAGTACCTGGAAGCTTTGGAGGGTCTGGGTGATTAATTTTGTTGTTCTTCCTATGGGGTTGCAAACCCCTTCAGCTCCTTCCGAACTTCCTCTAACTCCTTCATTGGGGTCTCTCTGCTCAGTCTGATGTTTGGCTGTAAGCATCCCCACTTATAATCAGTATGGCTCTATCTGAGCCTTTCAGGAGACATCCATATCAGGCTTCTGTCAGCAAGCACTTCTTGGCATCAGTAGTAGTGTCCGAGTTTGGTGGCTGCATATGGGATGGATTCCCAGGTGGCACAGTCTCTGTGTGGCCTTTCCTTCAGTCTCTGCTCCACTCTTTGTTCCTCTATTTCCTTTAGATAGGAACAATTCTGGGTTAAAATTTTGAGAAGAGTGGGTGGCCCCATCCCTAACTGGGATGTGTACCTAACCGGGAGGTGTACCTAACCTCTGGATATGGTCTCTACAGGTTCTCTCTCCACTTTGTTGGGTATTTCAGCTAATGTCATCTTGTTGGGTCCTGGGAGCCTCTGTAAATCTCCCTTGTCTCCTTCCCACACTTGATCCTGGACCCCTTCCCCTCTCCCCCTCCTCTCTTTCTCCAAACTCCTGCCCATGCTCTACTTTCTGTCATTATTTTGTTCCCCCTTCTAAGTAGGACTGAGGCAACCACACTTTGCTCTTCCTTCTTCTTAACCTTCATGTGGTCTGTGCTAAATCATTTTATAAGACAAATATTATCAAATGATACCCTATTCAAATCTTTTTAATTTAATTTATTTTTTTTACTTATTCACTTTATATTTCATTCAGTGCCCCTCTCCAAATTAGCCCCTCCCACAATATTTTCTCCATCCCATCTCCCCTTCTCCTCTGAGAGATCTGCCCCTCCCAGGTATCCCCTCACCCTGGCACTTCAAGTCTCTGCAAGGCTAGGCACTTCTTCTCCCACTGAGGCCAGACAAGGCAGCCAAGATAGAACATATCACATATATAAGCAACAGCTTTTAGGATAGCCCTATTCCAGTTGTTTGGGACCCATAGGAAGACCAACCTGAACATCTGCTACATATTTGCAGGGAAGCCTAGGTTCAGTCCATGTAAGTTCTTTGGTTGGTGGTTCATACTCTAAGAGCCCCAAGGTCCAGGTTAGTTGACTCTGTTGGTCTTCCTGTGGAGTTCCTATACTCTTCAGGCCTGTAATCCTTCTTATTCTATAGGAGTCCCCAAGCTCCACCCACGGTTTGGCTGTGGGTGTGTGTATCTGTCTGAGTCAGATACTGGGTGGAACTTCTCAGAGTGTAAGAGGACAACTTGTTCTTGTCTGCAAGCATAGCAGAGTATCATTAATAGTGTTAGGGATTGGTGCTTGCCCATGGGATGGGTCTAAAGTTGGGCTGGTTATTGGCTGGCCCTTCCCAGTTCCATTCTCCCAAGACCTCTCCTTCACCTCCATCAGACTTCTGGACCATACAGGTAAGCTTCACTTCCCTCAACCATTTTCCCTCCTCTCTGAGTCCTCTGGGCCAAGCCAAGCTGTCCTGAGCAGCTTGCTGGCCCAGGAAGACCTCTTTTCTCCTGCCACCTCTCCACCCACCTTCATTGGACCTGAGGCTCCTGAACAATACAGAACTGCAGGTCTGGAACCACAGAGCTCAATGATACCTATCAGAGGCCTGACATACCAGAATCTATTCAAATCTTATTGGGCTCCTATGGAAAATACATCTGATTTCTTCAGATGCCTTCTATAATGGAATTATTTCCTAGAAAATGTTACCACTCCAAAGGAATGTACTCCTCTGCCAGTAAGTCTTCTATCATAATGTCAAGGCTACTTCAAATCTTGCTGCACCTTAAATAACCGATCTCTGTACCACGTATGAGCTAATTCCCAGTGCAGCCTCTGCTTCCAGCACTTCAGGGCCATAAGCTGAAAATTAACAGCAATTTTTCATTATGACACCAGAACCCCAACTGTGCTCATAAGCGTTTCAGAAAAAAAATATGCCATGATATGATTTCCGTATATCTATAGATTTTTTTTTGAGTTTTCAAAACAACACAGCATTTCTCAGCACTACTTACATAAATACAATGATACTGTGATGGGGGGAAATTATCAGCATATTTCATTTGAAATGTTTAAGAGAGAAAAATGTCATGGCACAAATTTGAACTAGTGCATTGTTTTCTTGATTTGCAGAGTTTCAGGAGACATTGAATGAATAGCCTGCCCTAATGCAATATTTCACATATATTCTATAAGTCTGTGGAATTTCTATAATGCAGCAGAATAAGACTTTCCTTGGGTTTGACATCCTCTGTTTCTGAGCAGAATCTTGTGCACCTGCTGAAGCCACCTGCACATTTTAACTTAGCATTTTAAAGCAACTTCAATCAAGTATGCATTAGCACACAGACTCACCATCTAGTACATTAAGCATTTAAGGCTCAATTCATAAATTGCTTAGAAAGATGGATGTCCCCTCTCCCCAGCCTCCTTGTCGCTCCTCCAGCCCCTCCACTCCATGCTGGGGATTATCTATCACAGTAGAAGGGTGCCTTATCCTTACTGTCAAATGGAATTAGGATGTTATTTAACTCTTGGG
The DNA here is from genome assembly GCA_002335545.1 of Apodemus speciosus. Lineage (NCBI taxonomy): Eukaryota > Metazoa > Chordata > Mammalia > Rodentia > Muridae > Apodemus > Apodemus speciosus. The sequence continues at coordinate 38,480 of BDUI01001942.1, forward strand.
AGGCAAATCCATAAGGCTCATGGTCTGTTGTTCATAAGACAACAGAAATTTTATTTATGATTATAAATAGCCATGTTTTCAAAAGAAAATGCCCATCAGTCATGAGAACATGAACCTTGTGCATGACAATTCTCCTTTTCATTTGTAACAGCAGCTGCCAAGTCTGCTTCTTGTAGGTAGCAGGAAAAGAATGGTCGTTTTATTTCTTTGAACTACATTTGGATTTATTGTTACTGTAGGCTATCTCAAAATGTTTTTATTTATTTTTCAAGTACGACATCAAACATTAATAAAATCGTTTATTTGGATACATTCTCTCACTTCTCTCCCAACATCTGTGACCATCCGTCATCGCTACTTTCATTAACTAGATTGCGTTTGGGGGTTCAGCTCTGGTGCTGATTCATTCAGAAAATAGGTTTGAATTCTCAGCATCTTCCCAAAACTAACATAAATGAGAGAAAATAGCATTCAGTCACATATAGAAACATCTTGGGTTTAGACAATCTGATTGAGTTGCCACCTGCTTCTCTGGAGCAAAGTGATCAAAGGTGATGCTTAGCATGCACAGAACAGTCACCTCTATAAAGAACTTTCCAGATACAGATGTCAATAGTGCCAGCACTGAGAAACTGTGTTGTAGAAGARCAAGCTAAGTAGATATGATAGGCTCACTTAATATAATGCCTAGGAGCAGAGCAGGCTTAGTTGTAAAGTCTAGGTCCTCAAATTCTAACCATGTCAAGTGAGCTGGCTATTTTTTCATAATTGCTCATCTTCAGAGAAGACACCATGAATGTGGATATTTGTCAGATGGATGTCCTTGATGGCATTTGCTCCTTTGTAAAATGCACAGATATTTCATGTGGTCATAATGTAATACTGAAATGTTGTAATTACTATGGGAAGAATCCATTACATGTTGGATACACTAACATACACCTAGGTTTAAAAACAGGATTTTAGAATAGACTGTAATCTAGCACTAGTTGCTGGAACAAGAATATATGAGAAAATAGGTCAAGTTAATGAGAAGACAAGCTATATATATTGGAAGTTCACTAGATGTAGCTATCCTATGAGGTTAAATTCATTGTTCACTTAATCTTTTCCTTTAAAGCATTATGAAGAAGATGTTGTAGCTATTTGTACTTTTTAAACAAGAAATACAAATAAGGGTGCAACTCATGAATTATTCTAAATTCCACAAACAATGAGGGTAAGGACCATTTTCACACCCAGGCATGCTACTCTGGGCCACACTCATCCCTTCCTCGTGCTCTATTTCAAAATAGTTGATGCAGTCATAAAAACAGTGTTTTACCTGTGGGCAAAATATATGCTCTGTAGTAAAACGAAACAAACAATAGTCTAAAAATGTTTTTGTGACAGAATCTGTCGATGAGTTTAGCATGTGTAGCTAAGATGAACAGTTTGTCCTTGTTTTGAAGATCATGAACTCTTGAAAAGATGGGGAACATGATTTTCAGTAATCTTAAATGAATACAATAAATACTTGTATCTAAAATGAATGAGAAATATGTTCACTTTATAAAAATAACTTGGAATAAAGTACAAAAACAGAAGTTGCTTTTGAAAGTAAAAATATCATTGCCCTATAACCCTAACCCTAACCCTAACCCTAACCCTAACCCTAACCCTAACCCTAACCCTAACCCTAACCATAGTGATTTATGAGACTTTTGAAAATGAATATATATCTAGTGTTAAAGAATGTTGGTACAGTAATGGAACTAATTGTTTTGGATAACTTGACACAGCTTTCAATAAGTAAATTCTATGTCAATTTTACCTACCAAATTAAGTAAGAAAATATTGAACCCATGAATAAAACATTTTCAATAATGACCTTGGACAAATAACTTATAAGTTCTGGCCAATGTAATACAATTGTAACATATTTTTTATTTTTATTTTTTAGATTATATTTCAATAGTTAATTCTGCATTAAAAAAGAAATAAAACAAACTTATTGCAATCTTAAAATGTATTTTCTCCCCAAGGCACAAAATTTAATATTTTGAGAGATGGACCATCTTAGTTTATAAAAATGCCTAGCACCAAACATAGAAATACTGCATAGAAGGGAAATACAATACATTTTATATATTTGGAAGGTGTTAGGTGAATATCTGGAAAATCTTCCCTAAAATTAAATGAATTAATATATATGATTTAGTATGGTATAAATATTACCCTTTTATAGACTCGGGTTCAACAACTAGCAGAATATTCAAATGGGATTTGAATCTCAGTCCTCGGGCAAATCACTTTTCCAATGTCACTTTTCCTGTGACTTTCTCCAGTATGTATGCATGTGTATAAATGTGGGAGCACAATTGTGCACACCTGTGTCTGGGGGTGGCTGTATGTATGGAGTTCAGAGGTTGACACCTAATGTCTTTTCAATTTCTCTCCACTTTGTGTACTGAGATATCTTTATAAATCGGGAGCTCACAGAATGGGCTCATCTACTTAGCTCACCCTCTTACCTCATAAGCCCCTGTCTCCATCCTCTAAGTAATGGGATGGCCCGTGGCCTCTACATCTGCCTTATTTTATGTGACTGCTGGAGACTCAAACCTCCTTCTTTGAAGCGAGCACTTCATCTCCTAAAACATCTCCACAGACCTCCCATAGCTGGTATTCATTCCATCAATCCATTCCAATACTAGGAAGTTTTATTTTTTTTTATTTAATTAAAATATAATTCCATCATTTACCTCATCCCTTTTCTTTCACCTACACCTCACCTTTTATGTCTCCATCCCCCTAAAATTTACAGGTTCCTTATTTTAACTATTGTTGTGACATACATATAAATAAATCAATATATAAATACACCCCCCAAGTTTTTTCAGTGTTGCTTTTATGTATGTGTTTCTAGGGCTGACCACTTGATATTGGATAATCAATTAGGAATTCAACCCTGGGAAAATCGAATTTTCTTTCTCGCAGCTTTTGTTATTTTTTTGTAGCTTTCTATCCACCGTGAGACTCCATGAGACTTCCCTATGTTCACTGGGATGCRAACTTTTGTTGGAATTATTCATGTTTGTTTAGACAGCCAGGGTGACATTTCAGCATGTAGCTTCTCTGTCATAGGTAGAGAAGGCACAATCTCACAGAGACTTCCTGGTCCTCTTACATTCTTTCCATCCTTCATTCCAGGATGTTGCCTGAGTCTTGAGTGCAGAAGTTGTGAAGGTATACCAATTGGAACAGGTTTTGTTCCATAACTTCATCTCAACCTTCTGCAATCTAGTGTGGGAAGTATCCAGAACTCTGTGAAAGCAAGTCAATTTAAATTGGCAGACACATTTTGCCTACCCCACATCAGTCCATCCAGAGTCTCTTTGTTTTAACCCTCATGGAAACCAGATCTTAGACTAATTTTCAAGTCACTCATATCATTTGCCAGTTTCACAGCCTACTCTAATCTTCTGTTTGGCATGGTGGGTGAAGACATCATTTGTACTATGCATTTAGACTCCACTCTCAAAAGTTTTGCTCTTTGAGCTGGACCTAGATTAGGTGATCTAGATTTATGCACATGCCCAAGGCTATCAATAGAACACTTCTGGTCCTGTTGCATGCCATTTCCAAGCCAGCGAGGACAGACATTTTAATAATCAGAAGAATTGGCTCTTCTGCTGCATCATGGGTGGCAGGGGAGCATTGGGTGACCACTTTCCTCCCTTCCTGCTCACAGATCACATCACCGATTTCCCCCCTCACTTTATTGCAGCAGTGAGCACCTACACCTTCAGATTCAAGAGGCTGTAAGTCTTTAATAGTTTTACCAGGACTAGGGAGTAGGATTTCCACCCTGTCCCTATTTTTCATTTTGGGTTATTTTACCTGGAAATAGAAAAACAGATAAAAATTGCCCACAAAATATATGTGCACACTAAAAATTATGACAAGAATGCTCTCCAAGATAAATATGTTGTGGTTCTCTTTCCTCAGAGACTCCAGCACTGGCTGTCTAAGCTTGGAGTCTCTGCACTACTACTTTGAATTATTCATGAATAAATGGCTTAAACTGTAACTGATTTAAGAAAGTTAATAGCAGCAAATTTCCACTATAGAAATTCAATGTGTTTGTTCAGAGCTAAGTTAAATTCTTTTTTTTCTTTCTTTCTTTTTTATTATTGGATATATTTTTTATTTACATTTCATTTCCCTTTTTCTGGATTCCCCGCCCCCCAGATGTCCCATATGTCTTTTTCCCTCCCCCGGCTCCCCCATTCACCCCTTCCCACTTCCCTGTTCTGGTATTACCCTG
>BDUI01001942.1:43203-58432 GCA_002335545.1 Apodemus speciosus
TTTCTGAGGAACCTCCAGACTGATTTCCAGAGTGGCTGTACCAGCTTGCAGTCCCACCAGCAGTGTAAGAGTGTTCCTCTTTCTCCACATCCTCTTAACCGAAGTATCCAGAAAATTCCAACCCCTTCCCCCTCTTAACCCAGTAGATAGATATTTAAGTAAATTATTTATTTTTTCAAWACTTGTTTTTTAGATCAAATGTTCCTGAAGAAATAGCATTCTTAACTGCAAGCTATATCAGGAACCAAGAAAACCATGTAAAATAATAATGATAAAAATGCAAGAAAGAAACACAACCATTTATAATTCCCTCCAATTTCCTCCTTTTGGAGTAAATGCAATTTGAAATGAATCCTCTCCATGCACGAGGAGTACATGACTTTTTCTCCTTTTAATCTCATATTCATTTTTTAAAAATTCTTTAGTGAGAAGTTCTTTGTAATTTTTCTAGCACATCTTCCAAATGGGTTTGGGGGGCAATAGCAAGGTTCCTGTTCATACACCAGTGAGAGATGAGCAGAGAAGAAGCAAATGAGTCCCCCAACACTTTAGCTGCAGAGTTAAGGGTGGAGGAACTGGGTGTGGTGTTTAACTCCTGTTCCTGCATACTACTCTTGAAATAAAATTACAGGAATGCTCTTCAAGATAAGCACATGCTCTACATAGTTCACGGTGAAAATGATTCACAGCAGCACTGAAGAAACATCCCCAGTGTTAGAAAAATCAGTGACCTGATTAAGCTTGGATTGCATGTTGTGGGCAAGCAGAACTCTTCTGGCATATTTCAGAATTGTGTTGGCATCAGAAAGCTTAAAAGAACCGTTTAATCTAATCATTTGGCGATAGATTTTCACTGTGTATTGAATAACTTTCCAGAAAATGTATTTATAGAAGTTCCCAACATTTACCTCTCATTTGTATGTTTTTAGGCTCTACCTCTGTTTCAGTATGAATAGGGAAAATCTATCAATACCATGACATATCTGAATCATAGAAGTAAAAATCTAGACTATCATTCAATGTCAAATATCCATCAGAATCATAAAACCCCCTAACTAAGAACAGGCATTTTCTAATTCAGTAGGCTATCTCCAACTGAATATTTAATGCTTTTTAAATATTTAACTAGCACCACCACTTTGAATTTTCAGAAAAAAATTGTTAAAGAGATTATTAGAAGGATTTCTAGGCTGGATTAAATAAGTTATAAATGATTCTCTATTTCATAAAAGTGTTTCAAAGACCTTTAAAGTACAAGTTTGGAAGAACAAAAATATATTGTTAAGGTTTTTTTTTTCTTTCATGTTTGCTATAAGAGACAAGAAGAAGGAAAGGAGTACTTAATTTAAATTTTTTAAAGCAAAGTCCCAGGAAATATGCCTTTAAGAAAGCATAAGCTACTATTTTCAATAACCTTGACTTCCTCTTTGACAGTGTGAGTCTTGACTCATTCTTTCCAGTCCATAACAAGGACAGGACAGCCATAACCACAATAGCCAGATGGCACTTACCTCCAGCCACACTGTTCTGGTCAGGATCAAAACCTGTTTTGCTGGCTGAAGGCTTCAGGTGGCACATAGTTTTTTTGCCTAATAATAGGATTAATCACTGATAGGTTTGTGATTTTATGACATGGTGAGAGATGTTAGAAACTCAGAGGCAGGTGGGTCTAATTGTAGGAATAGGCTACTGAAGGTGTGGCTAGGGAGCCTTCACCTTCTCCATGAAGGTGACTAGAAAGAACCATTCATAGTACATGTCTCGCCTCTGAGCTACAACAACTTCTTAATAGTACATAACTTTCTTGCCACTAGATTATGAACTGTTAACCATATTGTGCTTCATACTGCATCTCAACAATCTGGTATGTATTTGCTTCTCAATAAATGCATGGAAGTTGAGTGAGTGAGTGAATGAATGAATGAGAAACAAATCAATGTAAGTAGATTTACTTAAAAGTGTATCCTTGCCAGGTATAGTGTTGTTCATCTTTAATCTCAATATTCAGGAGGCAGAAGTAGGTGGATCTCTGGAGTTGGAGCCCAGCCTGGACTCGTGAATTTCAGTATAGCTAAGACTGTCTAATAAGACTTTGTTCCAAAAGAAAACAAACAAACAAACGAACAAAAAATGTTTCCTAMGAATCTTTTCTAAGTTTTTGACCTTAGTGTTGCCAGAGTAAGCCATATCTGACTTCTCAAAAATGAGATGAAACCTAAAAAAAAAAAAAAAAAAGCAGCAATAGAGAAGCTAAAATGCTAAGAATGCGAAGCATATGGAGCATACTTGTTCTCCAGGTAAGTACAGTTTAAAGTCTAGGGATAAAGTCTTTTTGAAAGCATTTGGTAGACTATTTTCTACATGTAAGATATGCATGTTTTCTTCTTTGGAATTGTTTGTTGTTTTGAGACAGACTTTCACTCTTAGCCCAATAACTCACCATTTAGCTATCTTATTTACCTCCTTTGTGACTTTGATAAAGAACTTGACAAGATCAACTTAAAGGAGAAAGGGTCTATTTAGCCTCACGGTTCAAGGTTTCTGTCTATGTTGGTAAGGAAGTCATAGAGTGACAAGTTCCAGGCACCTGGTCATAGTTCATCCACAGTCAAGAAGCTGAGAACAAGGGATGCTTGCCTGTTCTCAGTTCCTTTTCTTCATTCACATAATCCTGGATTCCAGCCAAGGAATAGTGTTATTCATTGGGTGAGTCTTCAAACTCAGTTAACATAATAACATAACATGAGACCCACACATTTCTCTAGAGGCCCACTTTGTGTTTCCATTCTACCAAATTGACAGAACTAAGCATCTGAGTAGCTGAGGATGACTTTGAACTCACATCATTCCTCTTGCCACATCCTCACAAGTGCTGGGATTACATCCATGTTCCACCATGTGTGGCTGAGTAATTTTTTTTTGTACATAAGGTTTTAATGAGCACCACTTTACAAACTTTAAATAGAGAAGTGATTATCCAAACAAGATAGATTTAAATTCACTCGGTCAAACATTATTTTATGATATGTAGAATATTCTAATGAGATTCTACAACAAAAGAAAAACTACATATACAATCATCATGTTTCTCTAAAAATGTGTATGAAAATGCTGGTTTAACAAAAATTAACAAGAGCCTTTTCATTTATTAACTGTTCTAAGGGTTTTGCTTATTTGTGTGGCTTTCTCTAGAGCAAATAAATGTTCTTCAAGTCCATTTTTTAAAATGTGTAACAATATGCTATCAATATTCCAATGCATGGGTGTTTCAAAATGTAAAACTTATGATGGATAAAAGAACGGAAGGTTTACACTTTCCTGAGTCAATCTTGGGTTTCAAAGATTTTGTTTGTGGATAACAAACAGGGTGGCTTTCAATCAGAATACATTTGCTGTTATCACTTTTATTGACTGTGGCTCCGTGTTCTGTAAAATATATTGTGTGTAATGAAGATTTTGTCAATAAAAAGAATAAATTTGAAGAGTATAGTTTTCGCTTGATCTATGTAAGTAGCAGGTATTATCTCACAACCTCAATAAAATTGAGGCTCTGGAAGTTTTAATGACATGGGCTAAGATGCTGAATTTAATGGAACTGGTGTCAAAATCTTGTTGGCTTCCTGGTCTTTCAATTTCAAGCTCTTCAAGACATACTTAAAGATGTGCTTTCCCTTAAATTACTGTACCAGGTGCCAAGGTAAACCAGACATTGCTCTAAACTCTATAYGCTGTCAACTCTAGGTCCATCAACTTGACCTAGAGTCGTATGTGACACAATAGTTCCTGGTTTCCCACTTAAGCCACCAATGATGATCCATTATTCAGAGTTGGTTTTGATAGATAAATTCAATTTGAGTTATATCTAATAACCTCAATAAGCCCAATGTAAGATTTAATTTATCACTTTTCTCCAAGTTAAGAATATACAATTGTTATACCTATGTAAATTATAATTTCTATAAAAACTACAACATGCTAAAGGATAATTTTTAATTTATTGAGGAATGACTTATATATGATACACTGTATCCATTTTAGTGGTGCAGTTCAATAAGGTTCAACACATCCACATACCTGTACCACAGTACTACCATGAGCACAGAGAATATACATATTACCTTTAAATTTCCTTCATCCCATTTCTGACTCCAGATTCAAGGCAGCCACTGATGTGCATTTCTTGCCATATTCACTTTGTCTTTTAAATAATTAGCTATTCATGTTACTCTGAAGGCATCCATTTAAGACTATATTATATAGGTTATACTATGAATATGAATGCCAATAGCTGGCATTTGATATGTAGCTATGAGCCCTGTAAAATGCTAGAAAGGTCTGATCCTCAGTTTATCAGTCCAACAGTGACTAGACCACCTTTAGAGAAGTTGGCTTGCCCTTACTACTAGAATGAGGGAGATCCTTCCTAGCCAGAATTTTATATGAAAGAACGTGTATCTCTTCTTTTTTTTCTTATAAGATATATTTTAAAATGTGACCCTTAATAAAATAGTGGCTCTGCTTCAAAAATGATAGTAGAGATGGCCTGTATCATGTCAGATGGTGGATATTTATGACCAGAAAGGAAATGACTCAGTGCCTCTCCAACTGTTACATTAAAATATTGCCAATTGGTTTTCAAGATTTTCTCCTACTGCAGCAACTTAAAAATAATTTGGATATCAGTGCTTTTGCTTACTGTYGTGTCGTGATTCCTCTCTCTGTTGTCACAAGTATGAATATCAGGTAATGGGCACCATTCATTTTTGTGCTTAGTAGTTTTCCTGGGGTGCCAGTGACAGAAGAAATGTATGCATTAAAACAAGCATGCTGAAAAGCAGCTCTCTTTATAATTTCAGCCCAGCTGCTGTATTGATGGATACAATCTCTACCACATGCTGCAGGTGGCTTCTAATGCCTGACTCCCGCAGAAGCCTCTATTTGCACATCTTAAACCACTTATTGGATTTGAACAGGATTTTTCAGCCTGAGTGCAGTAACAGTGTGCACTTGTGTAATATTTGTAAATCCAGGCTTTACATTTCACTCGCCAAATCATCCTCAGAAGACATTCAACTGCTCCTTTGTGCATCCCCGAGTCTCCTTTTTTAGATTAGATTGTGCCCATTTTGAGTGACTAAAAAGTATACTGATAAATATATTTTCACCATGTTAGCATGCACAAAGGGAAGCAATTCGATTACCAGTCTTCTCAGGTGGTGCTTTTCTGTGTCTCTCAAATTCCTATTCAAGGGCTTGCATGCAAGTGCAAGAAGGTTACTTCGAAAGGCTCTGTTGAACTCTTCACTTTTGTTTAGATCTCCATTTTCTACTGTATCAGTTTCTTTAAATCACTGTACTTAAGACCTTTGTTAGATGACAATAGTACTTCAGCATGACACCCTTTGGCCTGCAGAATCCAAGGCTGTTATTCTTACAGCTAGGACTTGGAAATGACCTGTACAATTGCCTTATCTGCTTTAAATGCATGAATGCACAGCAACCTTCAGGCAGATGTTTTCTCTGTCCTTGTATGTATGCAACATAATCTTTAAGAGTTTCTAAAGTCACATCTCTATCTGTATACCTAATATAAGTAATATTTCAATAACTTTGGAAAACATTAGTTTGCCAATAAACAGGAACAACAAATGCATGTGTTTTATATGTAATGGCCTACATATGCCTATGAAACTGAGTCATGAGGAGATAGTACTTCTTAACTTTGTATACTAACTAGCATTAACTTTGTAATCACTCATTTGCAGCTCTGAGCCTCGGTTTTTGTTCTACATGTTCTTTTCTTTGAGTCCTCTACAATTCTCAGGAGCTATAGAAACAAGTATGGTGATTATGGTAGCTTCAAAATGTCCTTCACTGAACTCTCTGAAGTATAGACTGAGTATGCGTGTGCATCCGTAGACGACATATAATAAACCAAGGAGTCAAAAACACATCCTGTAGTCAATAACCCTATGCTAAGAGAGATCCACACTCTAGAAGAAATACTTCTCCTATCATCTGGATTCAACATTGGTTTCCTGGAAGATCCTGAGACAGTATATTCAAAATATTCTGCAAGCACATTTCACAGTATTCACTACATACAAAAATCCTAGAAAATTTTAAATATCTTAAGACCCTTTATATTTAGAGGGAAACTAATTTTTTTATATTTATATTTCCCTTTATATTCAGAGGGAAAACTAATATTACTCATAATGTTGGAGAAAAACTAACTCTCTTAATAGGAAAATTAAGCAAGGTACAAGTAAGTTCCTTAAAATCTTTACATGCTAAGTCATGGTCTAGGAGTACACTGATACATTCATACACTCACTGTACAAAAGTTCTTGGAGAAGGGTGAGATGTTTTGAGAGCAGATGGTGGTAACAGCTCTGCCCTCAAGTTTAGCTGCACAGGTGGGTGTTGAGATCTGGTTCACCTTGTTCTCACTTTATTCCTCTTGTTATATCTTGCCTTCTGTATTCAGACTTCTCATCACTCAGAGGTAGTCTGAAATACATCAACTGTACTTTAATAACCATCATGTGATCTGACAATATGAAAGCACACACCACAAGGATGAAAAGTCATTGTTAAACAAATTAAGCAAATAAGACTTTACATGTGCTTTATTCTGCCTCTCAGCCACAACAAAGATAAGTTCAGTGAGGACTCAGTTCTCTGCCTGATAAGGATGAGCCCAGCTAAGGGGCTTCTGTTCAGGCGTATTCTCCCTTTACCATGCTGAAGTATCTTCACTATTGCTCCATCTATAACCACAGCCTTAGACAGTGATCTTTCCTATCAGCTGTGGCATAGCTCACTCTGGGCAATGCTTCGGTCACACTCCCTCCTCACATGACAGTCACTTAAGAGAAGTGTCCCAATGAGTTCAGCTATGTGTCCCTGCCATTTGTATATTTTTAGCCTGTCCATGAACATTCCCCTATTTCATCTCCAGTCTCATGATAACAATTGTTACACACATTCAACTCCAACAAGGACAGGCCCACATATCTTTCTGAGAGGAGTACTCTCATCACCTCATGTCACTCAGCAGTGGCACACCAGCGCCTCTCATTCAGAGGCTAAGTTTCCTCACTAAAAACAAGAGAGCAAAGCAGGAGGGTAGAACTCTGTAATTACGCCACTATCACACCAAGGATAACAACATTATAACATTATAACACTGCAAGATGACCTCATATTCTGATATGACTATCTTGCTGTCAATGGGACAGAATTCTTTATTTCTGAGGATTGTTATAACTTGCAGGTTTTTTTTAACTATATTGCATGATGCTCTTTGATTTTCCTTAAAATACCATAATTTCTGACAATAAACAGACAAGATTACTTTGGAAGGACAATGTGCTTTGTGATATGTATTCATAATCAGTTAAAGCACAAACACACACACACACACACACACACACAGAGAGAGAGAGAGAGAGAGAGAGAGAGAGAGAGAGAGAGAGAGAGAGAGCGCACAATTCATTATAGAGAGAACATCATGAAGGAAACAAGTAATCACCAGAACACCAGATTTCTTCCTTGACCATGGTATTACTGTGTTATATGGAACAGAATTCGGTGTCACTTCAAGCCTTCATGAAGTAGCTAATCAAGGTGCAAAAATCTATTTCTACTTTTCATGTTCCCATAGGCATATGCTGATGAAGGGTACATTGGAGAGACAGAATATAGTCACACAAATGGTGAACTATTATGAAAATGGCTCCCTAGCTCTCCAACTAAGGAGCAACCTGTACTTTCCCATCATGCTATTTAGAATTTCAGTTTTGCATAATGTTTGGTATTTATGCAATGTAGACCCTTCTGAAGGGCCCTCTAAAGCAAGTCTGAGAAATATATCATACCATGGCCAGTGGCAAGTTGCAATAAAGCAAGAAGATACTTTCAGGCATGCCTATAAAAAAGAGGAAGAAAGTTTTGGAAGAGTGGCTGGATATTTCTGCAGTTTGGAGTCATAGTGGACGAGGAAAATTGGGGTTTGATAGAGTGCATAAACGAAACAACCTGGAAAGAGTAACAGGCACAAATAGAAGTCAAGTAAACTAATCTAATGAGTAAAAGCAACTAAATATATATATATTCAAAATGTGCAGGTTGGAAGAAGCCACATAGCAAATTGAATGCATGTGAGATTGTTATATAAAAATAAATGTGATAGAGGTTGCATAAGGATTGGGAAAACAAATGTTTTGAAGAAGCATTCTAAGCTTTCTTTAGGCTGCCTGCCTCACTTCATGGTCCTCACAGCAGCCTTACGGAGTCTGATGTAGCACTATTATATTCATACTAATATAGTATGTTACAAAGTACAGGATGTTACAGAGTGTTTTCATTTGGTAAACATCTCCTCGAGCTGTGTTTGGGAAGAGCCTGGGTCTTTTACTTTTCCATCCACAGTCTTTCCCAGCACATTCCTTCACCCTTAGGCATGATGACTGGCCACATCCAAGTAGATGTCACCCAGCTTGCATCTGGTGATTTTTGTGGCTAGATCTGGTTGTCTCTGTGGCTAATTGCCTCCAGTCCCTAACTGACAAAGAACAGAAAAATACTGTGGCCCTGAATTCCAGAATTCTTCATTTCCATAATTATCATATATACTGCATTAACCTCTGCTAAGAAAAACTCAATTACTATAATCTCAAATCTTATTGTCTTGTGTAGAGTTTTAATATTTGGTTTTCATATTCCTTTATATTGCCAAGTGCCTATTTTTCTTTATCATCTCATAGTTAAATTAGCTATATCTTCTTTAAGAATTTTTCAATGACTTCTCCTAATTCTTTCTGGAATATGGGCCTATTTATGTAGACTATGTGCTCCTGACTTAACTTTGATGTGTGTTATCTATCTAGAAAACCATCCATTTCCTCTAGATTTTCCAGATTTGTTGAGTATAGGCTTTTGTAGTACGATCTGACAACTTTTTAAATTTCCTCTGATTTTGTTGTTATGTCTCCCTTTTTATTTCTGATTTTGTTAATTTGGATACTGCCTCTGGGCCCTTTTGTCAGTTTGGCTAGGGGTTTATCTATCTTGTTGATTCTCTCAAAGAACCAGCTTTTGGTTTTGTTTTCTTTGTATTATTCTCTTTGTTTCTATTTGGTTGATTTCTACCATGAGTTTGACTATTTCCTGCAGTCTACTCCTCTTGGGTATGTTTGCTTCTTTTTGTTCTAGAGCTCTTGGGTGTACTCTTAAGTTGCCCGTGTAAGAGTTCTCCAGTTTCTTTGCTAGGGTACTAAGTGCTATGAATTTACCTCTTAGCACTGCTCTCATAAGTTTGGGTATGATGTGTCCATGGTTTCATTAAATTCCAGGAAGTCTTCATTTATTTATTTCATCCCTGACCAAGTTATCATTGAGTAGAGATTTGTTCAGTTTCCACTCCTCCATTGCTGGTAGGATTGCAAACTGGTACAACCACTCTGGAAATCAATCTGGATGTTGCTCAGAAAATTGGAAATAGATCTACCTGAAGACCCAGCAATACCACTCTTTAGAACATACCCAAAAGATGCCCCACCATGCCACAGGGGAATGTGTTCCACTATGTCCATAGCGGCCTTGTTTGTGATAGCCATAAGCTGGAAACAACCCAAATGTCCCACAAAAGAAGAATTGACACAGAAAATGTGGTTCATTTACACAATGGACTACTCAGCTATTAAGATCGAGGACATCCTGAGTTTTGTAGGCAAACGGATGGGACTAGGAAATATCATCCTGAGTGAGGTAACTGAGACTCAAAAGTACATGCATGGTTCATACTCACGAATAAGTGGAAGTTAGTCAAAAAAAAGAAAAGAAAGAAAGAAAAGAAAAGAAAAGAAAAGAAAAGAAAAGAAAAAAGAAAAATGTACAGAATACCCAAGATACAGTCCACAGAACTCAAAAAGGTCAACAAGCTGAAGGGCTCAAATGAGGATACCTCAGTCCAACTTGAGAGGGAGAAGAAAGCAATCAAAAGGGGGGAGGGAGGGAGGGACCTGAGAGGAAGGGGAGAAGGGAATAGGGGAACATRATCTGGTATTGGGTGGGGAAAAAAGGACTGAAGTTCTGAGGACCAATAGAACTAATGGAAACAGGCAACCTCAGGAGGCAGGAGGTTGGGGGGGACCCTGTAGAATGCACCAGAAACCTGTGAGGTAAGAGAACTCAAAGGGAGGGACCTTAGATGAAATGCCCTACAGTGAGGAGAGGGAACTTGTAGAGCCCACCTCCAGCAGGAAGACAGGGCATCAAGTGAGAGTTGGGGTTGCCATCTCACAGTCAAACTCTTACCTATAGAAGTGCGGGGATGGAAATGGAGAGGAGCCTGTGAAAAAGAAAGGTCCATGGATGAGCCCAAAGTGGGATCCAGCTCAAGGGGAGTCCTCAAGGCCTGACATTATTACTGTGGCTATGGAGTGCTCACAAAAAGGGACCTATCATGACTGCCCTCTGAAAGACCCAACAAGCAGCTGAGTCAGGTGCAAATATTTGCACTCAACCAATGGACAGCAGCTGCTGACCCCTGTGACTGTATTAGGGAAAATCTGGAAGAAGCTGAGGAGGAGGGTGACCCTGTAGGAGGATCAGCAGTCTCAATTAGCCTGGACCCCTGAGATCCCTCAGACACAGGAACACCAAACAGGCAGCATACACCAGCTTACATGAGGGCCCCAACACATACATAGCAGAGGACTGCTGGGTCTATTCTCTGTTCTCAGTTCAGTCAGAGAAGATGCACTTAACCCTCAAGAGACTGGAGGCTCCAGGGAGTTTAGGGGTCTGGTGGGGTGGGGGTTGAGGGAGTGGGGACATCCTCCTGGAGACAGGGGTCGGGGAGGAGGTATGGGATGTGGAACAATTGGAGGGTTGACTGGGAGGGTAATAAAATCTGGGGTGTAAAAAATGAAATTAAATAAAAAGAAGGAATATTAGAAATAAAAAGAATTTTTTTAGTCAGAGCCTCATGAGTGTCCCATCTTAATCGGTGATCCTCTTGGCACTGCCCCCTTAGTGCTGGGAATACACACATGAACCACCACACCCATACTAGTCAGCCTCTTGAGACTGAAGAGTATGAATATTTATCTTAAATTTATTATAAAATCTTTATAATCGACCATCATAGCCAGTTAATCATGCACTAAAGGACATTATTATTTATCCACTTAATGCCTGGCAATGAACTTAAGGAGTAGTTTTCGAGGACCTGTGTACAGGCCCTGACCTAGGAACTTCTGCTCTGGTAGCTGGATCCCCATGTCTCAAGTGCATTTTGTTATGACAGAAGTATACCAGGACTGTTGCAGGTTCATTTTTGTCCATCTTCTAAACTAGTTTTAATTATTTAGTTTTAAATGCTTGTTGAGCCTAAGTTGATGACAGAGATCCAAAGGTCAAGGCTGTGACCTTTGGGGGGTGAATTTAAATGGTCAAATGTTAAAAAGAAGAGAATTTTTTTTAAACCCAAAATAAGATTTTCACAAAACCAAACCCCAGGCTTTCATCCATAGGGTCCCTGGTAAAGAGCTTACATTGCATTACAAATGTCTGAGTCTTCTGTGACAGCTCAGCCTGCTCAATATACACCACCCCCCTCTCTCCCCATGTAGCTGACATGCTTCCATGCATAAAAGTTAATGTGCCCATTTCAACTGTCTCGTTTGGCAGGAACAAGTTTGCAAGCCAAAGCAAACACCAAGGAGGGAAAGAAAGAAAGCACAAACAAGAGAGATGAAGAGTGCATTTGGGACTCTGCAAACTGAGAAGCAGTGTTTCAGGCCTTGAAACAACCAATAAATTGCTGTTATGATTTTTGAAATGGATAACAACCTGATGCTCAACAAGCATCACAATACTTATTAAGGCAAAAGTCAACACCTTTAAAGTCAGAAACAAATATTAAAACTTACATCAAAATTGTAAGGAAACAGGGAACGGGGATAAGGCTGGGATGGAAAAGAACGTGCTGGAGGCGCATGAGGACCTGAATTTGGGTATCTAGCACTCACATAAGACTAAGCACAGAGGCATACATCGGTCATGCCCACGCTGGGGAAGCCCAGACAGCTAGCTCTTTGGAATTCACTGGTTAACTAGCCTAGCAGAATTTGTGAGTGTAGATTCAGTGAAATATTGAAGTAATGAGCAATGTTTGAAGACACCTGATATTTACCTTTGACCTCCAGAAAATGCCCACACAGGGTTTTTTGCATGTAAGAGTGCACATATACTCCCAACAAACACAATTTATAAGGGTATGAATATTATGTATGTTGTGTGAGTTTATCTTTTCTACAGAGTACTTTTTCTGTTAAAATTTCACTTAGAGAATATTTATTATTTTTCTGTTAATTACATCCTATCTATCTATCTATCTATCTATCTATTTATTTATCTATCTCTGTCTCTACACACACACACACACACACACACACACACACACACACACACACACTTGACCTTAATCTACTATGAACTTTACAAAGCATCAATTCTAAATTGCCTCATTCACAGGCTTCAACCAAGGACAATGCTTAAGCCAAAGTCATGTGTTTCTCCATCTTTTCCAAAACTGTGACAACTTCAGAAAGTGTGTTGTGTGCCTCTACATACAGAGAAGACTCAGTTTGTAGTTTGCTTGTATAATAACAGGAGACTGAGACCAAACAGCAAGAGGAATATATTACATAAAAATGAGTAAGGTATAATTTTTGAAATACAAAGAAAATAAATAATATATAATTTAATAATTATTCACACTTGGACTGCACAATGAAACCATTTAAAATTTAACTAAGCACTTAATAGAATTAGCTAATCATTAACAGTGCAATTATAGAAAATTAATATTTAAATAAATTTATATAATATAGTGTATATGTATATATGGTGATAAAATAATTATCTTGAAATAGCTATTCTCTTATGAGTAAAAGGAGAAAGAAAACATTTTGGGGTGACAGCTGAAAATGGAGATAGAACATAGATTAGAACAATGCTCCTACTCAGTTTACGCTAAACGGCACAGAGTGACTCCTTGAATTTATACATGGCCCTGCTCACACAGTATTCTTACAGGTCATAGATATAAGATGCATTTTCCTCCAAAGGAAAACAGATTGAAAATTTATATTTCTTTCTATCACATCCTATTCTCTTTAGGAGCTGAAGCAAAATAAATGGCAGAATGAATGTAAGGCCCAGTATTTTATCCCTAGGCATGTGGACCTATAACTCTAGCAGTAAAACTTTCAAAATCCAACGACCCTTTTTATGTGTACTTTTATTTGTCCTGTATTCCAATCGAATTGCAAAGAAAGTCTATAAAAGAGTTTCATTCTGTAACTTTAGCACTCGATTCAGGTTGTCAAAATAATGAAGGAATGGATATAGTGTTAAAGTACCACGTCTGCCCGCCATTAGAGTATGTACAAAGTTTAATTACTGAAAGATATGCATCGATAAATGAATTTTATAACTTGGGGGGGTGGCAAAGAAAAATAGAATTCACAACTTTTTTTTTCATCATTTGCCTTCTACTCCAATTGTTTCCTTAGAATTTTGTTGAATGAGATGCATTGATAAACTAATTTTATCTGGAGTTAACTTGGGGTGCAAAGAAAAATAGAATTCACGACATTTTTTTCATCATTTGCCTTCTACCCCAAGTGTTTCCTTAGAATGTTGTTTAAGGTTAAAGCTTGGTTGATTGATTGATTGTCAAATGTCTCTAGTCACAATGTAGAGGTTTTTCTTAATATTTCTGTAATTCTTATAGGAATAAATGAATAGATCATATTTGATTTCAACTTCGAAATAAGCGATCCCATTTTATGGGCTGTGAATTGGTGTGTTTGAGAACATACAGACTGGGTATTATAAGGAAATGGTAGGCACACAAATCAGCATGCAGCAGCCCTGGTAACCAATCAGCAATCCCTTAATGGCGTGGTATGTCTGAAGACAACAGCACCGACTTAAGATCATCGGGGACAACATGCTTGTAGCTTTTGTAGCTTTCCTCCTCAGAGGTGGCCAAGGAGCTTTCACTTCCTTACTTGTGAAAGGAAGTGCTGCAGTGGGAGGAAATTTCCTCCACCCTCCTGCTGATATATGAAGCCAAGTACGCATTCCAAGCTTACGTGGAAGACATAATCTCAGCCCAAGCAGGGAACTCTGTGGATATAAAAATAAGACTGTTTTCAAAATTCCACTATTTACTGTTTTCCCACTTCTGCCTGAGAAAGCAGGAGGGAGTTCAAGGTTACATACAACTACCAAGTAATTCACTACACCGAGGAAACTGTCATTCCTCCTCCTGTCAAGAAGGGTGGGTTTTCTGCCCTCTCAAATGCTCTGTCCTTCATAACCATCCCAGTCCATGAAACTCCAAAGCATGTATATTCCCACGTGTCCTCCACCAGGCAATCAGTACATGACTTTACACTGTTGGCACAGACAACGTTAAAGAAAACTTAGTCCCATTGCAAATGTCCCCCCAGCTCAAACCAATTACATGTATGCCCACGGGACATGATTTTTCTTTATAAACCTTTGTATAATTTATCATAAAAAGTAGATGTGACCCAACTCCTGACAAAACCGACTCAGGATGAAGGTCACAGTAGTGCTTGAAGTATTATGTAATCTCTCACCCTTTTCTAACTGCAGTGTGTTGCCACTTATCCCTGTTCTCTATTCTTCATAACTATACAAGTTATGTCAGGTTGATGGAAAGTGTCAACTTGCTCTATGAAAGGGGCAATGAACCTCCAGGGACTTGCCTAGTAAGTAATCTATGCCTCTAGTAACCACTATCTATGGGATAGTTGCACCTCCAAATACATTTAGGATTGTTCCATTTGATCAGGATAACAGAGAGAAAGTGATAATGCATTAGCTCCCGTGTTAGATGGTAAAAAATGTACACAGCTTCTGCTTAGGTTATTTTCAGTAAGAGTCTTAGGAGGATACTACCACTTGGGATATTAAGGCATCTAAGCAACCTTTGTGTTCTTTGACCCCATAACCCTCCTCAAAGGAAGCTCAGTTCCAGTAAAGCATTTTGATGATTGGGTCCTGTTTCTTATAAAACCTATAAAGAGCCATAAGCATGACTGATTATCCTTTTTTTTTCTTTTTAGTCATCAGGGAAATTAAATTATTTATTTATAATATTTTTTTGTTTTTATTATTG
>BDUI01001942.1:75799-85852 GCA_002335545.1 Apodemus speciosus
GGGGGCAGTGTGAACGGTGTGAAGGTATGCTTATGCAGGAAGGTGAATGTGGAGACAAAGGCTGGCATCAGGAGGTCTTCCTCAATTGCTCCTCCTCATAATATTTTTATGCATTACAATTTTTAGTTTTGAGAGGAAGAAAGAGAGTGGTGACATTTGAATAAGGCATGTTAGTCACATGGCAGACAAGCAGCTACACAGAGAGAGGACCCACAGAGAAAGAGTGAGCCCGGGGAGCCAGAAAAAGAATTCTTAGGCTCTAGCAGCACTACATCAAGAGACAAATGAGAAGAAAAAGGGGAAGTCCGGTCTAAGCCGTGTCAGAGCAGACCCAACAGAGCTTCGTGGCAATTCATAGGGACTCTGCTAGAGCAGTGGGAATTCTGGGAAGGAAAAATACATTATCTCATTAAAGGGTCTCTCACTGAACCTGAAACTTGCCATTTCAACTAGACCAACTGGCCCTTGATTCTCAGAGCTCCATCTGTCTCCACATTTCAGCAGTAGTTACCAATAGTCACCACTACACCTCACCTGGCTTTTTACATAAGTGCGGGGATTTGAACTTGGGTCCTCAGGCTTGTGCAGCAAGTACTTTGTCTACTAAGCTACCTCAACAGTTGTATCTGTCCCTCTCTACACTCTATCCCCACCCCTCGGTATCCAACAAATGACCCAGATGGCAGAGATAGAGACTGCACTAATTCAAGACCCCTTTCCTTGCACGTCAGCACCCTAATTTTAGGATCTAACTCAGAGTAACATGATACATCCTTCCTAATGACAACCAAAGACTTGAGGAACAAAAACGGGACCTAAACACAGCTAACTGTGAACTAGAAATCAAATGRTCAAGGAGCTGTCACAGAACAGAGAAGATTCTAGAACTCTGTTCCCTGTGTATTTATCTGCAAAATGCACCGAACAGTTAGGTTCATGGTGGATTTTATGCCTTGCGTATAACAGATGTTCGGTAAGTACTCRGGAAACATAAGACTATTTTTTCAGGYACCCAGATTCCATCCAGTACTATCCAGGGTTATGTGGATTACAACAAGAACAGTATTATAATACCCTGAAGTTTTTCTCTAGTGGACTGAGCAGTCTTTAAATCAAGTCATTTATTTTCTGCACTTTTTTCTGTTCCATGTTACAAAAGTAGAAAGAGCACATTCAGAGTTTGTCTAGAGAATTTCAACAAGGCTACGACCCTAAGCCTTAATGTTTGGCTACAAAAAATAATACCCACTATAAACATTTATATGAGGGCTTTAGTGTAAATGTAAGTCTTAATTTCAGTGGAATAAATGTCCAGGTTATATGTTAGCTGCATTTAGTAGCCTAAGAAATTGCCAAATTGCTTTCYAGAGGGACTGAATCACTTGATATTCCCACCAGCAACTGGTAAAGGACCGTTTGCAACATCCCTGCCTGCTGATTTATTCTAGCCATACTTGTAAATGAGCACAAATATATTGTGGTTTTAGYAACACTTCCCTRATGATTGATGGTGGAGAACATCTTTTCTGTTCCTTGTTTGCAGTTTAGAAATCCTTTTTGGTAAAATGTCCTTTTGTTTTATAGCTGGATCTTGATAATTCTTCCTGTATTCAAGAAAGAGKTACAGTAACATCCGTGCTCTCCAGTCCTTTGTCAGATGTGAGCCTAGATATTRGCTCTGGTTTCATAATTTATCTTTTCTTCCTTTTCATGAAAACCTTTTAGAGCAAATTAAATTTTGCTTGTCTAACAACACATTTTTGCATCTATAACTGTACATCTGTCAAATCTAAGGATTCTTTGCCAAACCCTGATGCACATGTTTTTTTCTCCTGTTTCTTTCTCTGTGTATGTGTCTGTGTGTGTCTGTGTGTCTGTATGTCTGTGTCTGTGTGTGTCTGTGTGTATGTGTGTGTCTGTGTCCGTGCTATGTGCATGTATTACACACATGTAGAAGTCAGAGGATAAGCCCAGATGCTGTTTCCCAGGGGTCTGCCTGTCTCCTTCTTTCTAGAGCATTGGAATGATAAGTATGCTCCAGACACAAACTACCCAACAAGGCAGACAAAAGAAATATTAACAATAAATGAGTAGGCCAGACTGTGGGGTGCAGTCCATCTCAAGGGGAAGATCTGCCTGCAGAGATATGAGGCAGCTGGCTATACCATGTCTGAAGTCTGAAGCAGGGCTGTGTGTGCTAGGACTCAAGCCYTTTCCTTTTTATTCATTCCAGGACCCCAGCCCATGAGAGGCTGTCACCTACATTCAAGGAGGGCCAGAAAGGAAACYATCACAGTATTGAATTAAGCGAAACCAGTTCTCACCAGGCATGGTGGGACATACCTATAATGCCAGCACTTTCAGTATCAGTGTTTGTGGCATGAAACAGTGATTGATCATGGCCACTAAAACAAGGGGCTGATTTCTCCTGAATAAGTAGTCTACNGTTTATGGGTATAAAGATGAAGAATATTGGCTCACTTGTTTGACGCTCCATTCTCTGACAACCTTTAGTCACATTATGCTTAGATGTCTATTTCATAAGTTAATTGATTGTTCACTGCAAAATTATTGATCTTTATTTTAGGATTCTTTGCTTGTTGGTACCTCAAGTTTGGCATGTTGACATGTCTTAACATCAGAAATCAGAAAGCAAGACTAAACTAAGACAGAACTAAGACAATGTGAAGCCATGTGTCTGTGGCCTATATGCTTTAATAGTAAGAATATAAACGTAGAGCAGCAACTTAACATTAGAATTCTACTCTTTCTTGAAATAGCATTAGAGCTAGCTCCACAAGGTCYTTCTTGCCATAGTCAGTTGACRGTGGACAGTGATGAGARAGTTTCCATTCCTGCAGTCAGTTGCTAACCTGCTTTTCTTATTTTAAATAGCCTCTAAGAGGACCCAAAAGGCATTAACTTTAGGACACTTAAATTTCCTACGTCACCTATTTCACAGATCAATTGATGAATCATGATAAGGTATGTATCGGAACTGAGAAATAGGAGAAGGGCAAATATCAAGTGAACYRCTCTGTATATTGCTCACCCAGGAGCAATGGTAGAAYCATTGGGTGGTAATTAACCTGTCAGCCTCAATAAACACCTGCAATCAGAACAGGAACTAAGTAAATACCTTAGTAGTTTAAAGACATGGCATCAAAGTCTATTCTAGAGTAGATGTGCTTTACTCATAAATCTAACTTTTGATCAACACTCAGTATGCATGTTCTCCTAGTTAGATCATGTAAGTATAGAGCCAAAAATAACAAAGGTTCTACAATAAGTCAAAATCCTGTCAAATGCAAAGGTACTGCTAGTGTACTGTGGAGCCTCCTTAACTTTAGATGACTGCATTCAAATTTTAATGAATAGTGTTAGTACCATGCTGTCTGCTAACTACAAATGATCCTTTATAAGACTTATTTTCARTTAATACATCTCGAATCTCTCCCATAAATGTTTTTAATACCTATATCATTATGTTGAGCTATTTCCTTTTTATCATTATATGTTCTTAAAATTATTTGTAAAYATTCTTTAAGATTAAATTAGCCTCTATATCTCTGGTTTCTTTCTTTCTTTTTTTAGTATATGTGATTATAATTAAGGGGCTGTAGTTTCAAGTGATAAGCACATGTTCAAGTCTAGAGAATTTAGAAAGGGCTCTCTTAAGTATATCAATTTATACTGTATGTAAAATACAAATGTGATTTTGCATTGCCTATACTCCAGATCAGTCTCTCAAAAATTGATAATGCATTTGGATTTCAGGCAAGATAAAATCATAGAAAACTGTGTCAGGCTCCCGTCAGCAAGCACTTGTTGGCATCCACAATAGTGTCTGGGTTTGGTAACTGTATATGGGATGGATTCCCAGGCAGTCTTTGGATGGCCTTTCCTTCAGTCTCTGCTCCACACTTTGTCTCTGTATTTCCTTCCATAGGTATTTTGTCCCCCRTTCTAAAAAGGACCAAAGTATCCACACTTTTGTCTTCCTTCTTCTTAAACTTCATGTGGTTGTTGTCTCCTGAGAGGCTCTGCCAGTGTCTAACAAATATAGAGGGGGATGCTCTCAGCTAACAACTGGACTGAGCACAGGGTCCCCAATGGGGGAGATAGAGAAAGGACCCAAGGACCTGAAAGGGTTTGTAGCCCCATAGGAGGAATATGAACCAACCAGTAACCCCAGAGCTCCCAGGGATTAATCCACCAACCAAAGAGTATACATAGAGGTACCCAGGGCTCCGGCCACATATACAGCAGAGGATGGCCTTGTCAGACATCAGTGAGAGGAGAAGCCCTTGGTCCTGCAAAGATTTTTTGCTCCAGTGTAGGGGAATGCCAGGACAGGGAAGCAGGAGTGGGTGGGTTAGTGAGCAGGGGGAGAGGGGATGAGATGGGGGTTTTYGGAAAGGAAACTAGGAAAGGGGATAACATTTGAAATGTAAATAAAGAAAATAAAGTTTAAAAACAAAAACATATAGAAATCAATACAATACAAAACAAAAGTGAGTTTAGGGCTAACAGTGTCACTGCAGATTAGGGAAATAGAATCAAATCCTGAATAACTTTCAAAGTTGTCTCTGGGTCTAGTGCAGTGACTGAAATGGAGAATTGTGGTCATTAGTGATCAAGATTAATTGCTGTTTAAACAACTGATTTAAATGTCATAAAGAGTTCATGATAAGGTACCGTGTTTTAGCCTCTTGAAAAAAAAATTCATACATAGACYTGAACCTTAGGTATTACAACTYGTGATTCAGTAATTACAGTTTTAGAAATCAATGTTACATTGTCTRTGTAGAAATGAGTKCACCAACATCCACCAATGCATTGTTTACACTAGCAATGCAATTGTTACACTAGCAACTAGCACTAATAATGCAAAAGAAAAAACATGAAAATTAAAAAGTCAATGAAAATAAATACATGCAAAATTTATGGTATATTTATTTCTGAGCTATTATAAAGAACTATCATGATAACATTTACTTATNAGTGTTTGTGGCATGAAACAGTGATTGATCATGGCCACTAAAACAAGGGGCTGATTTCTCCTGAATAAGTAGTCTACAGGTTGGGGTTGTGGCTTAGCAGTAGAGAGTCTGCCCACTGTGCTTAAGGTCTAGAGTCCAATCCTTAGCACTGAAAGTTAACAAACAGTCTGGARGTGGACATCAGGACCAGCCAGCCAGTCATGGGCCCTGTTGCCCTCCAGGGCTAAATTCCAACCTTCTACTCTCCCATCGTTAGCACCCATCTGCCCTTGCAGTGGATGAATCTCAGACAAAAGCAAAGAGGAAGGAGAGAGCAGAAGTCTCAGGCCAACCTTTTATGGAGTACACTGGCTTTTCCCCATATCTCGTCAGTTAGGCCTCCATGAAATCTTATTGGCCAGAAGCACCTTATAGAACTGTGCTGGAAAACAAGAAGTCTGAATAGTAAATTGCCATTTACCCCCAGATAGGTCCCACTTATAATGAGAAGGGAAAGAAAATTCAAGCCAGATAAGGCGGTGCACATCTATAATCCCAACACTAGAGAACCTGATCATGAGGTCCAGGCCAGCCTGGAGTACTGTGACACTCTCCCTCCAAAACCTCAATAAATAAGTAATAAAAAGGAGGCTTTGAAGTGATGGAATCAACTGCAGACATGTCAGAATGGAAGCATCAAATAACCTAAATCAACAAGAAGAGAACAARTATTTACTRTTCAGATGTAATCCCCCCTGAAGCTTCTGAACAGGCATCTAAACAAAAGGCCACACTCTGATTATAAGGCACGAATGTGCCCAGCCTGTCTTTAGAAGCTTCCTGTGTGCATAGCATTTAGCAMATTGCTTGCCCAGAGATTACCCAGAATTCCTGGGATCAGCAGATACAATATAAAGCACAGGATGTTCTAAAAATGGTACTTGTCATAAGAGCTAACATGACTGAACTAGAAAGACTGCTCTGGCCCAGGGACAGAAAGATTGGTGAGCACTTGAGTGATGAGCCTCATCTATAATTTAGTAAGCTCCACTCATTCACAGACTTCRACACAGCCTGAGAAGGGCCATCTCCTTCCTCTCCGTTCAAGGCACCAGGGAGTTGTGGCTGCTGGTGCCGGGAAGTTCTGCAAAGGAGCCCGGCACTTCCTTTCCTGTAAGTAAACGAGCTTCCTAACTGAGCATGCTCCAGACAAACTACCCAACAAGGCGGACAAAAGAAATACTAACAATTAGTCAGGCGTGCACAAGAACAACTCATTCCTTATGCAAAAGTTCAGTGGAAATAGTCATTAAAGACACGATACGATCATTTGGTGGTTTTCCAGAGAGCTTTATCACAGGGTTCTGCCAGTCTTTCAGCAGCTTTCCAGTTGTGTGGTGCAGCAGCAAGGCTGAGAGGCCCCTTCCCTGGGATCCAGTCTGGAGCTCTTTTCAATAGCACCCGTAATCTTGTTAAATCTTAATACCTGTTTTATGGGTCCGCTCGCCTTTTCTTCCAGCCTTCTTTGACCTTGTTGTCTTTGTGTGGCTTGAATGTCATCTCATGAGAGTTGTACAGTTAATTCTAGAATGACAGCAGGCTGAAGAATACGTGTGTGACATGCTCCATACACAAAGAGGCACAGAATAAAGAGTGTTGTTGCCCACCAAATAAGATTTAAGATATATACTGGGTATGTAAGATATAATATGAATTTTGGTCACCTGGCCACTGCATTTTTATCTGTTTTCAGAAGGAGAAAATGAATTTGTCCTAAAGTCATTTTAGCTCAGTAAAAATGCACCAGGCATGAGAACAGAAAATGTATAAGTTGGTCTAGCCATACTGCACAGAAATCGGCCATATCCATGAAACTATTGGATGTGCCTACCCTATGCTTCTCAATGCAGTATACTGGGATTAAATGTGAACACGTCAGGGCTGGGGAAATGGTTAAGAGCACTTTGTTCTTGCAGAAGACCCAGGTTTAGTTCTCAACACCCACGTAAAGCAGCTCACAACCACCTGTAACTCCTGTTCTAAGGGATCTGATGCCCTCTGGCCTCTGGGGGCACCTGCCACACATGGTGCACATAAATGCACATAGGTGCGCATATACACACAAATAAAAATAATAAAGACATCTTTTAAAAATATATGATCAAGAGAAAGTGGGTCATTTGGCTTCAAGTCTTAATGTCTGCAGGGTTAGTCAGTGTCTTAGTTACTTTTCTATTACTGTGACAAAATGCCATGACCAATGCAACCTATAAAGGAAAGCATTTTATTTGGCTTACAGTCCGTGGAGGTAGAGTGAAAGAACTGTGAGCTCACATCTTGATCCACAACCATAAGGCTGAGTCAGAGCACTGGGAAACACAGGAGTCTTTCGAAACCTCAAAGCCCACTCCCAGTGACACGCCTCTTTCAACAAGGCCACACCTTCGAACAGTTCCCAAACAGTTCCACCAGCTGGGGACCACAGATTCAAACATGTGGGGCTGTGGGGGTCATTCTCATTCACACCACCACAGTTGGAAAAGAATGAAGTGCATGTGAAAGATATTGAGAAAGGCAAGAAGACATTTCTTCAGAAGTGCGCCCAGTCCACACTGTGGAAAAGGAGAGAGGCAGAAGACTGGATCAAAGTTCAGTGGTCTGGGCAGAAGACAGGTCAGGCTTCTGCCTGAAGAGAATTGTCTTACACAGGTACCACCAAGAGCCAAGGCATCACCTGGGGAGAGGATACCACGACCGAGTGTTCGGAGAATCCCAGGAAGTACACCCCTGGGACAAAAATGATCTTTACCAGGATTAAAGAGAAGGGAGAAGGGGCAGGCCTGACAGTTTATATTTAAAAGGCTACTAATAAGCAATAGCCTTATTTATTAAAAACAAATGTCTCATTCTCTTAATGTGTGCCATAATTTAATTCATTCATCAACGCTCAGACAACAAAGAGCTAACAGAATATTTCTGTGGTACAGAAATGATTTAAGTAAAAACAGCTTGTAGTAATGTGGATATGATCTTTTATAAAAATAGCAACTGCAATTCCTGTTTCCCTATCTCAAAATAGGATTGACCTTAATTAGTAACATTCAACTTTTCACAAACATAGGAGATGCCACCTCAAAACGTTTTATAGTTAGATTTATATAACTGGGCATGTGCATGTGTTTAAACACTGGGAGAACCCTCTCATGTTGCAGAATCAAGCAGAAGACTCATGTGTGCTTCAGTCTGTGTTCAGTAGTCCTTTACAGGTGACAAGAGGACAACTGGCTACACCAGCAGTTCTCAACCTGAGTTCACAGATAGCCTGCACTTCAGACATTTACATTACAAATCCTAACAGTAGCAAAATTACAATTATGAAGTAGTAATGAAAGTAATTTTATGATTGGAGCTCACCCCAACATGAAGAACTTTATTAAAGGAGTTAAAAAGAGTAAAACCCACTGCTCTATGTTTCTCTTGACAATGCCAGTTTAAATAGAATTCCTGTACCAAAAGTGCTATATTTTGCAATTAAAAGTCATTTCAGTATGGCTTATGCCTGACAGAAAATAAAGAGTATTTACTACCTCTTATATTTTATAGCAGATTTTTACATTAAGATGCTTTTACAAATTAGCATGGTAGACTGGCAAGTTAGACTTTATTTTTTAATTTATGATTATATCTAATATATGTAATATATCTAATATCTAATATATCTAATTTATAAGTCATAATTCAGAATTATTCTTAAATGCTCACTGAGAAACACAGTACTAGAACTATATATGGTAGTGGTGCTTTTTGCTAATTCATTGGATAAAAAGATTAAAATAAAGGAGATAATCTATAAACGATTAATGGTAAGAAAATAATATATACAGTATACATATGTATATATACAAATCACACACACACACATATATATGTGTGTGTACATATATACAGGCAAAACATCCAAACACATAAAAATTTCAAATAATATATAATTTTGAAATATATATTTGTATTATATATATTTGGAATATATATATGTATGTGGTATATGTGTGTGTGTGTATATATATATATATATATATATATATTCCAAAGTGTAAATATACCCACTCCTTTCTGTGTCCTTGAACAGAACTTATTTTAACTGGATCCACAAAGCAGGCCCAGCTGGGACATGACTATATGAAGGTACTTCAGAATCCTAAGTCTGAATCCTAATTTTGGTGGCCAATTTGACACATTTAGAAACTGCCTCCATTTCACTGGCCTGTGAACATGTCCATTGGGCACTTTCTTGACTGCTAATTGATGGGGAGTGGGGTTTCAGCCCACAGTGGGCGGTGCCATCCTGCAGCACTTGGGTCCGGGCTAGAAAGGTGGCCGAGTAAGCAAGGGGAGGCCAGCCAGTAAGCCGTGTTCCACCTTGGTCTCTGCTTCAGTTCCTGCATGCAGGTTTCTGTCTTAGGTTCCTGCCTAGACCTTCCTTGATGAAACACTATAATCAGAAAGCCAAACAGACCCTCTTCCTCCATCTAAGTTGCTTTTGGTCATGGTGTTTAGCACAGCAACAGCCACCACACTAGGCAGTCCCCGTCTGAACACAAACTGCGAGGTCTAAGGAAACGGCAAAGCTGAAACCATGCTGCTTCTCAGGCAGACGTGTCTAGACACACAGTACACACTGTGCCTCCTCACACTCCCCCACCAGCTCCCCATGCCGATGGCTTGATACTTACTCCAGGCACGACCTGTACTGGCCTCATGTGCTCGCCTGCGATTKCCATACACTCTTTTTCAAACACCTCTGCGTTTGATATACTTTGTAAATCATACAGAGTAGCATTGTGCTGTGAGCGAGTTCCTAAGATGGTTTCTATGTCAAGAAAATGAGCAAATGAATAAATCACGTTAGAATGTCCCTAAGGAAATGTGAGAGGATGTCACAGGGTTTTTTTGTTTTGTTTTGTTTTGTTTTTTTTGTTTGTTTTTTGTTTTTTCGAGACAGGGTTTCTCTGTGTAGCCCTGGCTGTCCTGGAACTCACTCTGTAGACCAGGCTGACCTTGAACTCAGAAA
>BDUI01001942.1:110849-123020 GCA_002335545.1 Apodemus speciosus
AGAGCTTCTGGGTGGCATAATTTAAATAGAGCTTCTGGATGGTATAATGTAATCAGTAATATGAATTAAATGTGACTAATATCACATATGGTGTCTCTGCATGATAACTGCCAATGCTTTTCTAAAAGCGTCATAGCACAGCCAATTCTTACTCTGTGGTGGCCAGGAGGTGGTGGCTCATGCCTTTGGTCCCAGCACTTGAGAGGCAGAGGCAGGCAGATCTCTGAATTTGAGGCCAGCCTGGTCTACAGAGTGAGTTCCAGGACAGCCAGAGCTCAACAAGCCCTGTCTCAACAAACAAATTTAAAACAAACAAAATGCCAACTAGCCTCTATGGTGAATTATGGATAAGGAGAGGGAGAGGTTTATCATGTGGAGTCAGTGTTTGTTTGCTTTAACAAAGCCTTGTTAATTACACATTCTTGGTCCAATGGTAATTACTGTGTAATCTCCCTTAATGTTTACCAGGATTGTCTAGACTATTATTAGATGCTACTAATGGCTACCAGTCCTGCATCAGGAGAGGCCCCCTGTAGGTAGGCTGGATTGTTTGGCAGCAGGTGTCATGTAAGCAGATTGGGCTCCTTCACACCTCCACCTGGA
This sequence comes from Apodemus speciosus, assembly GCA_002335545.1. Lineage (NCBI taxonomy): Eukaryota > Metazoa > Chordata > Mammalia > Rodentia > Muridae > Apodemus > Apodemus speciosus. The sequence continues at coordinate 111,453 of BDUI01001942.1, forward strand.
GGACTCAGGAACTGTCTGTTCCAAAGCTTTCACTGGTGTGGAGCAGTGATTCTCAAAGTGGGTTCCCTGCTCCCGCCTTAGCACTGGGGAGGGTGCAGATTTTAGGTCATGCTCTGGACTTCCTGAATTGAGAGCTGGGGGAGTGGACCCCAGCAGTGTGTACCCCAGCAGCACCCAGCAGTCTGTGATGTTTGCAATTCCATGTGGGCATTGCCTTTCTTCCCCACCACGAAGGGTGGTTATGCTGTTGGTGTTTCCCTCCCTCAGCTGGGTTCATCCAGAATTATGCATTGTTATTATTTTGTTTCTTCTAGGTGGAGATTCTTTGCGAGCACCCACGTTTCAGAGTGTTTGTGGATGGACACCAACTTTTTGATTTTTACCATCGTATCCAAACATTATCTGCAATTGACACCATAAAGATCAATGGGGACCTCCAGATCACCAAACTTGGCTGATGTTTAAAGCACTTCTATTTCAAATATGATCGATCAGGTGCCACAACTACATGTTTGAAAGAAGTGTCCTCGCCAGATCTGGAGACTTAAAAAGAAAACAAAAACAAAGACAGACTTCACTGTCTCTTTCTGTGCAGTTTAAGTCCAGAATGACAACTTCATCTGTGGTTTTCCCAGAAGAAGAAAGCTCGCAAGAAAGACGCAGAGCCACTATGCCCAGAACAAAGTAATACATTTATGCTGGATTTTATTCAGACTAAACTAAAATGGATTTGTGATGATTAGTGATTTGGTAGTGATTTACTCATCATTTCACAGCAAGGTGATATTTAGAAACAAAAGTGCTTCAAGACCTTAAAAACAACAACGGTACATCAAATCCAAGCATTTCTGCACTGACGTGGAATTGTGTAGCACAACCGACATTTTAGTCAGGGTATTTACATAGAATGTAGATTGTGCAAGGTTGGTTCTTATGTTTTCTTGGGGGTTGTTTTGTTTTTTGGTTTTGTTTTGTCTTTTGGCATAGCATCATGTTAACTTGGATTTTTAAGCATTCTCAATTAATTTATTTATATTTAGTATATGTATTAATGTATCAGAGAATGAGCAATGTCTACAAATTATGAACTTAGGTCTGAGGGGGGAAATTTATGTATTACAAGCATAAAATTAGTGAAATTTTACCTTAAATTTGAGCATATTCTCCTTACCCCTCAACTTTGGGTTCTTAACATAAATTGCTATAAATGCTTTTGGGGAAATTTTGCAACACTTCGATAAAACTTTAAAGTTCTTGTCGATGATGTGAACTTTTGTTTGCATTGCTTCTTCTCCTTCCTGTGAATTAGCACAGTATTGGCTTCCTTAAGGCTAACTACTCCTTAGATTTACATAATAGCTCATTAAGTTGTAAATTAATGGAAAGCATATAAGAGATGATTGCATAGACAGCTTTTAAAATAACTATATATCAGTTTTTAATAGTATGCTATGAAAATGATTCCAGAATGCAGTGTAAAGCAGAAGCAAGTTGCCCCAAATTACTTACTGAGAAATAATTTATATCAACCTAGGCTGTTAGCTCATTGTATACTTTTTCTTCTGAGACCCTCCCAGTATCCCTAAGCAATGCCTTTGGAGCTTCTGAGTAGACAGAGCTGCCTCCCTGGTGGCTAAGGTGGGATCCAATTAGGTCATCTGAAAGATTAAGCCCCAGGATTTCAGGTTTTGTAGTCCAGCCAACAGTGATCATGATTCCAGGGAAACTGCTTCCCCTCGCTTGCAGAACTGCCATTAGGCTGCAGATTATTAATGTATCTGCAAGGCTGGGATGCTTGGCGTTTCGTACACTGCATTGGTCCTAGAGAGAAGGGCCTTTGGCATTGCTTTGGGCAGGTAGAAGAAAGGGAAGCTGGGCGGGTGTATTTATATATAATTTAGGTTTTGTTTGTACAGTGTATGTGTCTTATTAGAGCATCTCCTTGTCCTTCACTTTTAAGGTTTTTTACACAACATGCAGAGGCACTGAAGTGGCCATGTCATCTTCATGTGTCAAGAATGTAGACAGTGTTTCGGAACCAAAGTCTCAGATAAACAAAGCAAACTAAAATAAGGAATTTTTATAGATGATATATTTGGATTCTTCTCAACTTTGAAACTGTTTAGCACAGTTCCATGGTGTTATATACAAAGACTTGACCACCAAGACAGCTGCATCTTAAAGAGCTTTATGTCCTAGCTACCTTCTCAGCCTCACTCAGCCATGAGAGATGTTTTGTAGCTCCGGGTATTTTTTTAAGCTTGTGAGCAATTTCTCATGGGTTGAAAAGCCGCTTTAGAGGAGTGTCTGTCAAGAGACTTAGAACACACCCTGAAAAACATATGTAAGATTCGGATTTGATTCATGCAGCAAGCAGTCCCCCAGGAGGGATCTTCTGAGTGGCCAAGCCTGTGTCTTTCAGCAGAAGTTTGGGGAGCAGAGAGTGTAAGAAAGGAAGTGACTTTTCTCTCTACCTGTCAGATAATCCATAAGCAGCCAAGCCCTTAGGCTGCTTGGGATGGAAAGGCAGTATTAAACTCCCAGATCAGCCTCCTGGGAGCCATCCAAGTGGTGCGTTGGGTTGCTTTTGGACTAGTTAATAAACAGGGGCCACAGCCCAACTCACTGTCCAGATGGCTACCTAGAAACTATGAACAGGTTCACACTCTCCTCAGCCTGAGAGGTCTAATGTGGGAAATTCAGGATGGAAAGTGCAATTTAAAGCTTCACGGGGAAAGTATTTGCATACACAAGGAGTTATATCCACCCAGGGCCCTAGTTTTGCAATAACCAAAACCAAGGAATAACAATCAGGCTCTGGGGAAATAAGCAGGCTTTAGACAATCTGCAGCAAAAGTAGAGTAAATGTGTCTATCTATCAAGCTAACGGAGTGACGTCTACTTCCTGGGCTATCCCAGAATTGTCTTAAAATTATTATTTTTTTAAATTTTGAAGCCCAGTTTCAAATCTTGCCAACTTCTCTAAACTCCCTAAGAGATTACTCTTAGAGTTGGTGATGCATTAAATGACGAATCCATGTGCATTAAGAGAAAAATATCCAAAAAAGGATCAAGCCCTATTGCCTTGAGAAAACAGCTTTGGCATTTTCCGGCATTAATGTAAAGATAATGTTCCTATGATGACCTATTTTCAAAGAAACACTTTCTTATTTACTGCGTGGTGTAAACTGTTGTTAAATGTGTTGTTACATTATGTCACTGCTGAAAGTTATTTGCACTATAATAAAGGAATTTTCTACAAGATAGCTTCTGGGTTATTACATGCTGCATTTGGCTCTAGATAAAATGTATTTATCACAGACCATGTGCTTAATAGTGGTCCCTTTATCTCACATGCTATAAGACCACCTCTACATGTGTTTCCCATATTGATAAAGGCAAGAAAAGGGTCTCAGAGGCTTCAGAGACCCAATGAGCTTATGTTGTGGATGCCTAAGTTCTGTTTTAATAAAATAAAAACTATGATATTCTTCATGCGCTGACCTTACTATTTGATGCACAATTCTGTGAGGTTGATGCATAGATTTAGTGTGTAACTGATCTGTAAATCAGGATGCAGAATTATTTTTTCATTCTTCCAAAGTCCCTTATATATAAATGTCTCCAACTTCTAACCTAGGTCAGACAGCCACTGATCTGTCTCCCCCGCTGTAGCTTGTAAATGATGCTCACACAGCATCCACCCCATAATGTCTTAGATCTGGCTGCTTTGAATTTGCAAGTGTTTCGCTACATTCATACTTCTTCAAACATTCCCCTCACATTGCTGGACAGTATTCCACTCTAAGGGTATACTACACAGTGAGGTATACTACACAGTGGGGGTATACTACACAGTGGGATATACTACACAGTGGGATATACTACACAGTGGGGTATACTACACAGTGGGGTATATTACACAGTGGGATATATTACACAGTGGGGTATATTACACAGTGGGATATACTACACAGTGGGGTATACTACACAGTGGGATATATTACACAGTGGGATATACTATACAGGGGTATACTACACAGGGGGTATACTACACAGTGGGGTATATTACATGGTGGGATATACTATATGGTGGGGTATACTACATGGTGGGGTATATTACACGGTGGGATATACTATACAGTGGGGTATACTACACAGTGGGATATACTACACAGTGGGGTATATTACACAGTGGGATATACTACACAGTGGGGTATACTACACAGTGGGGTATACTACACAGTGGGATATACTACACAGTGGAGCATATTACATGGTGGGATATACTATACAGTGGGGTATACTACATGGTGGGGTATATTACACGGTGGGATATACTATACAGTGAGGTATACTACACAGTGGGGTATACTACACAGTGAGATATACTATACAGTGGGGTATACTACACAGTGGGGTATATTACACAGTGGGATATACTATATAGTGGGGTATACTACATAGTGGGTTATACTACACAGTGGGATATACTATACAGTGGGGTATACTATACAGTGGCATACTTTTCTTTATCCACTCTCCTTTAGGATGCAGTCGATCTCCCTACCTTCTCTTTCCCCCTCCCCCCACCGCTGTCCAGATGTCCTTATGTAGTTGTTCAAGCTATCCTCAAAATTGCAGTCCTGCCTCCACATCTTAGGCTAACTTCAAGTTCTTTGGCCTCAGCATACCAAGTGGAAGGACAATGGGTTCTTAACGTATCTTTAGATAGGGTTTGTACAGAGCATACACAACAGCAAAGCTTTTTGTGTTCTTTCCTGAGGTTTGAATGATTAGGGAAGAAATTTGATCCCATGGTTTTCAGCCTTCCAAGTAAAGCTGGATCGCTTACAGAAGCAATCCCAGCCTCAGTTACCAACACAGTGCCAGACTCACACTGAGTCTAGGGTCTGCTCCTAACTAATTTCAGGAATTCCTTCCTTCCTCGTTGGCGTCTCTGTTTTATTATTTTATTGTATTCTTATGTATCTCACCCTTCAGCCTTGAATCCACCCTAATCCCTTCCATTCCCCTAACACCAGAGAGGAGAGGAATAAGGGTAGAAAAAAAGAGGACGCAGACCTCTTTAAGCCGCATCTGCTGACAAGGATAGCCAGTGTCGTGGGGCCAGTCCAATCTTTGTCCTCAGAAGATCATCAGTCCAGCAAACCAGCAATAAAGCAGCCGCAGGGGGGTGGGGATGGGGGCAGCCGCCTCCTTGGGGTGCCTCCTGCCGGTCTCAGGAGCCGGCATTTATCCCCTCTCCAGAGTCCCCAGAAATGGACTATCTGCCACTGGCAGAATTCACACCCCTCCTAGAGCACAAGACAATCACGGTTAATGTCCATGGACAAACTGAAACAGCCCCATCTCCCACACCTGGGATTAAAACAAGAAACATACACACCTAACACAATTTGGGTTTTTAAGGAACCAATTGTCAGAACACTTTACTTTTTAAAAAGGCAGGACTGTGAGGTTTGCTGCTTGCTCTGACTTGACTTCTGCAGTCCAGAGAGAAGCTCTCTAAGGTAAGAGAGTTAGCTGAGGCTGCCAGGCAGAGATGAGCCTCCCCTGSCCCCGCGCCAGTCTAGAAATGTCCTTGGGGGATAGGACATTTTGGCAGTTTTGTGAGGCAAGCTAAATTAGATGGTCTAAGAGAGATCAGTAATTAGAGCCTCTAAAGGCTCCAGTCACTTAGGGCTGTCATCCATTCAACAGGTGTTTGTTGAGCTGTGTCGATTGCTGTTCTAGTCACTTATCCTCAATGAGTATGAAAGACCCATGTGGTTTTAAATTTCAATGTGTATAGTCACCCAGGATGTCAATCCTTAGCTCTGGGAAATTGTATCTGTATCTAACAGTGCCCAGGAGTTTGTATTTTCAAGAGAAACATCTGGGATCTGTAGGTGGTCTTAGATCCCAGATAAGGCAGCCCTTCAAAAGGTCTCAGTCACTGAATCAGGCCATCGGCCTGGAGATCTGACGTGGGGAGACTGCTACGAACCCCTTTTCAGTAGGCTGCCTATTGTCCACTCTGCCACTGACAGCACGGGGTTCCCGACTCCTGCCTCTTCATCAAAAATGTACTGTAGTAAAAGGAAATATGTCTTTCCTGTAAAAACGGTCCTTCCTATAAAAGCCCTTGTTTGGGTTGGGTAAGGGATTCACAATGGCATCCACACCCTTAAAAGTCTGAGGTCCTGAGAGAGGCTCATCTTCCTTCTTGGAAGTTATCCACTGTGAGGCCCAGAGGTGCAATAAGACCAACGCATGGCGCCATACAACCTGAGAAGAGGCTGAAGGCAAGGCCAGAGGCCCAAGCGACTTTTCATGGGACCTTGGAATCAATTCAAAATCCTCCTAAGAAAATGTACCTGAGCACACACTCACCTGCCTCCAGCTGCTGAGCACACACTCACCTGCCTCCAGCTGCTGAGCACACACTCACCTGCCTCCAGCTGCTGAGCACNCTGAGCACACACTCACCTGCCTCCAGCTGCTGAGCACACACTCACCTGCCTCCAGCTGCTGAGCACACACTCACCTGCCTCCAGCTGCTGAGCACACACTCACCTGCCTCCAGCTGCTGCATCTTAATCACCGTGCAGTTTCACAACGATTTACCCTTTTAAAAAAAAGTATCCTGTATAAAGCAGAAAAGTGCCTTGCAAAACACACTTCGTAATTAATTAAAATGGGTGTGTCTAGGGAGCAGGAGAAGAACTAGCCACTGACTTGTTCTGTTACTTTGATACACCCTTCCACTGCCCAGGAGACAGTGGCTGAGCGAGCAAGCCTGGGGAGGAGGCGCCATTGTTTGACAGGGTTACGCAGACAGTCTCTAAATAATAGGCTGGGGAGCTAGGGAGCCAGCCAGAGGCCCTGGGCATGATGTGGGCTTTGAGGGTTTTGAGGCCTTCCAAGCTTTCAGGAGCTACAACAATTGCGAACATTTGCTAATAACACCGTGCCTCCCAGTCTGTTGCTGCCTCTACCTCTCCTCCCTGTTGCCCAGGACACAGCACCCACCCAAATGGTCTTAATTTTCAAACAACAGAAGCAAATGATCAAAGCTTACCTAAACCATCGTCCTGACCTGAGGTGGACGGYGGGTCGGTCGGTCTGCGGTCAGGACCCATGTCAGTATTCCCTGGATGAGAAGTGTTTTCAGGCAAATAAATCAACAGACTTCTCATACCCCCTGTGGGAAGGGGCATTGGTGACCACATGCTTGGAGAGCCAGCGGTGGCCACAGGCTGGAATAAAATGTTTTTGACAGCTGATGGAGCCAATGTTTAAAATAATCATGACACCTATGTCTAAATTAGCCCCCCATATCTTTATAAAGAAACAGTGTAAAACACGGTGATCTTTATGACTTTCAATTCATCAGAATGTTTTTCACACAACTACATTGGAGTCTTTAAAATTTAGTGAAGGGGTGATCTAGTGGCATATACCTGTGATCCCAACACTTGGGGTCACAGTAACAAGAGTACAAACCTGGGCTATCCTGGGCTGTCTTTAAGGAGATAAAAAAAAAAAAACACAACAAAACACAAACCACCCAAAATCTAATCTAAACTAATAATGTTGGGAAATACTCAGCATGGTGTTTAAAAATCTACTTAGGGATTTTTCTGTGCACGTGTATGTGTGTGCTTTGTGTACATGTATATGTTCATGTCTACATGTACTTAGGCACATGAGGATGCATGTACACGTGAGAAGGCTAACTTCCACAGCAAAGACTTTACCCACTGAGCCATTTCCCTARCCCCTACTTAGGAATATYTTTAATGTAAATTATTACAACTACTATAATATCAGAAAACAGGGATTTATCCTAATGYAATTAAAGTAATCTTTAGCACAGGATTAAATAGCATTTAATGTAGTGATTAAATACTTAAGCAGGAAGAGAGGCACTTTTAAAACAATGAGGTCCTACTGGAAACAAAATTGTAGTATCGTCGTGGAGTGGTGTGAGCGGTTAGGATTCTAATCAGCCATTTGTTTATCACTGGCCTAAGCTGGTGAACTGAAAGGGTTGGAAGTCAGTTACTGCAGTTCCTTCCAAGGCTTGATTAGGACACCTCGAACTGTCTTACTCTTCAAGATGATGTCATGAAAGTCCCCTTAGAACCCTTCAAAGTAAGGCGTATAATTTTAAAATCCGTCTTCCAACTGAAAGAACAAATACTGGCCTTTTTTATTGACCGTGCTTTTAAAGTGTGTGTGAATATTCAGTGCACGCCCATGCTTCTTCTTGCATGTAACAACATCACTTCTGATGCAAAAAGAAAGTTAGATGTGAATGGAGCCCTTTCAGGAGAAGGCCTCATGTTAGACAGTATGGGTTGTAACAAGAGATAAAAGACAAGCACCATCTGCCCTCGGGAATTTGTGCCGTGACTGGAACTGTGTGGTATAATATTAAGGAAAGATTTATGACCGCACACACTTAGAACCGGACTGGGTAGACCCATGAATGCTCTGGGGGGGGGCGGGGGGGGGAGGTTGGAGAGGACAGAACTTTCCGCTGGGTGGGGAGATCCAAGAGGGCTTTGGGGTCTGAACGACTCTAGTGCTACCTCTGCAGTGACCAAAATATACTAACTTCCCACTTAATCTTTGGGGGTCAGTGGGTGTTGATGTTTTGGCTTCCCCAAGAAAGATTTCAGGGAGGAGCTGTGTTGTTTTGTCTTTGTTTCCTGTCTGGGGAGGGATGGAGTTTCACTTGGTAGCCCAGGCTGACCACAGTTTTTGATCTTCCCTGCCTTAGGCACTCCAGTACCAGGATTACAGATTCATCCCACCATACCCAGATTTTTTTTCCTATTTGGTCTTCCTTTGTACTGCTTAATTATAAAACACTTAAGTTTGGCAGAAAGGTAACCCCTCCTTCACTAAGCCTTGAGCAAAGACTGTCTATGAGAAATCACACTGTGGAACTTCTAACAAGCTCAGACTTCTCTCCACCTATTTATCATCAAAACAAAAGTGAAAAACAAAACTCGTTGTATAGATGAAGAACTTCTAAAGTCCTGTGGGCAACTCACCTGTTACTCCTGTGCCTGAGCCAAGAGCCTAAGAAAAGGTATGGGATTCAGACTGCACTGGGGGAGTTGTTCCCTGGCCCTCTTATAGAGCATCCCTCTGGCTTCCTGCAGTGCTATACGGAAATGGAAAGATAGCATTTGTGTGTCTTACACGTTGCCCTACCTGCAAAGGAAGTCTTTTACCTCATGCTCGACCAAAGAAATAAATTACTCCAAAGCTAGAAGTGTACACACGTACACACACACACACACACACACACACACACACACACACACACGCACACCTAAAAGTATAACACAGACACTGTGAGAGCCAGCTTCTGCCAGGCACGTAGCCCAGCTGTGTAGAACCTGCCGAGTGTTTACAAGGCCGTTGTTTAACGCCCCAGCTGAGGGGAAGAGACTGGAGTGAAGGCATTCTAGACTGAAACACCCCTTTTGAAAAGATGAAGCTGCTCCTCCTCTATGTATCTGGTTCTGCTGGCTGACGTGTTTATCTCCGTGTGCTGATTTTAGTATCTAATTTATGAATGGGACGAACCTACAGTATTTGTCCCAAGAAGGTAATTTTCTTGTTTTATAGGAAACCTGTTCTATGTCCTGGATTCCAGACACAGCTTCATCTAACATGACTGTGGTGACTGTGGAAATATTCTATAATCCACCCTGCCTAATATAGTGGCCACAAACTTAGGTGGCTATTAAGCACTTAGAGTGTGGCTAGCGTGCCTGAATTACTGAGAAATTGAATTGTCGGAGCATTAGGCTTGCCAAGATCATGTTTGTACTACTAGACCCTCTGAAGATACCAGGGCAGAAGTTTGTATGTTGAACCTATAATGCTAAGTATTGACTGTTGAGTTGGTTGAATTAGGAATCTAGAGTATGGAGCTGGAGATGACTCAGTGGTTAAGAGTACTTGCTGATCTTGCAAAGGATTCACTTCAGTTCCTGGGATCCACATGGTGGCTCACACTGGCTGGTAACTCTAGTTCCAGGGGATCTGATCTCCTCTTTTGGTATCTGTAGGCACCAAGAATATACATGAAGTGGCAGACAGTCAGACATGCAGATAAAACCCTCAAACACTAAACAATTAAAAGTAAGACATGTGGAAGAAATGCACGGCTGCTCTGCCTGTTAGAATCAGTTCTCAGCCATGACCTCGTCAATGCTTTGGAAAAGTGGGAGGTGGGACCTTCAGAGGAAGTAGGTCACTTGAGGTGTTTCTGTGGGGCTCCATCGTACCTGGCCCTTCTCCTGCCTCTGTTCTCTGCCTCCTGGCTGCCATGATGGGACATGTGCAGGTCTCTCTGCCCTTATGGAATGTCATATCTGCAACCATGAGCAAAATTAACAATTCAGCTCCTTTAAGTTGTGATAGTTAATGTTGATTCTTAGCTTGGCAGGATCTGGGTATGTCTGTGAGATGTGACTTAGATCAAGTCAGTTGAGGTGGGGAAATCTGTGGGTGGTGCCGTTCTGGGGCTGGGGTTCTGAACATTGGTCACTCTCTACTTTGAAACGGTGATTGCCTTGTGACCAGCCACCTTCTGCTCCTGCTGACATACTCTCCCCACCACAATGGACTGTCTTCCCTTGGACCGCAAGCCTAAATAAGTTCCTCCCTCCTTAAGTTGCTTTTGTCAGCTACGTTGTCATGGCAATGAGACATGTAACCCAGACAATAGTTCTCCAGTATTCTGGTCATAGCAACACAAAAGGGCTGATACAGAACCTAAGTCCTGATCCCCTTCTATTCAGGAACTCTGTATACTTTCTAAGGGCTAATGGAGGTCTATTCATATAGGCATCTCCGAGTTCCTGGAAGGAAGTCAGAGAAGACAAGGAAGACCGTTGTTTGCAAAGCTCGATGTTGCTCTTCTGGGACTGAAGAGTCTCTGTATCCTTCTCATGCTTGTCTTTCTTCCACAAACCAACCATTCTGTGAATCCCCCTCCCTGGACCACTGCAGGGAAACATCAGCAGCATGGCCAGCCGACAGTGTGCAGTGGTGTGTCCAGCCACATATCCAAACTTCTCCTAAATGTCAGACAAGGTGTCACACTGGCAACACTACCTCCCCAGTCTGTCATCAGCCCCTTCTGTACAGCTGACAGCAACAATAAAATGCCACCACCAAGCCTTAGGAGCACAGTTTCCTGTGGGGAATTGCACAGAGCCGATGCATGTGACTAGCACCCTCACATTAGTGTGTTTGTCCAGAGATCCAGATGTGGGTTTGGGGAATGGCTCAGGGGGTGGGAGCATGAAGATCTGAGTTCCAATCACCCACACCCATGTACAAAGTCAAGTGTGATTGTGCCTGCCCATAATCCCAGTGTTGGGAGACAGAGACAGATGGATCCCAGGGGGTTCTGGTCAGACAGTCTAGCCAAAATGTAGATAGTGATGAAGGAAGACACTTAACATCTGTCTCTGGCCTTTGCATGCGCCTGCACGCGCACACACACACACACACACACACACACACACACAC
>BDUI01001943.1:70829-82903 GCA_002335545.1 Apodemus speciosus
CTTGGCGCCCGGTCTCGCCTGCCCACGTGGACCGGTGCCCTCCCCCTTCTGCTGCGGGCCTGCCCTAAGAGTGCTGCCTCCATGATGGATTTAGAGTTTATTTCTGATTTCTAGATTCTCACTGCCACAGGCAAATGATTTAAACACCTTTTATTCTTAAACTCGCTCTGCCCTACAATTAATCTTTTGCTTCCTCATTCCTAAAAATCTCTTTTCTCACTACTTTACATTCTGATCTCAAACCAAACCAAAGCAAACAACAAGACAAAAATCAAAACAAAATGAAAAAACCCAAACCACTCATCTAAAGAGTTATAAATTGCTCATTGTATACAGGTTAAACATCTATGTACTGTGCAACAATATTTAGCTTTTATTCAGCTCTTGTTAAGAATATTTATGTACGACTGGAGAGATGACTCAGAGGTTAAGAACACTGACTGCTTTTCCAGAGGTCCTGGGTTCAAATCCCAGCACCCACATGGTGACTCACAACCATCTGTAATGGGATCCGATGCCCTCTTCTGGTGTGTCTGAAGCTACATTGTACTCACATACATAAAATAAATATAAATAAATAAATAAATAAATAAATAAATAAACCATCAAAAAAACCCAAGAATATTTATGTATGTAACTCAAATTCAACTCTATATGTATGTAACTTGGATTTAACTCTGTGTATATGTGCATAAAATTTAAATACAACTCTCATTTAAGAAAAAAAATAAAAATAGGCAGATCTAATAAGAATATTTTAAATATTAGCAACCATGTTGGCCACATGGCTTACAGCCTGCCATTTGACTTTACCATCTTAGATGACCACATGGTATGAAGCAACAATTATAAAACTTCCTAATCCTAATGAACTCTGTTTATTATTGAAGTCTCCCCTTAGACAGAAAAAGCATCAAGGCTCATATTTTAAGTTGATATGGATTTTTATGTGATGATAGAAATTCAAAATTATACCTTTATGTATATGATTCAACCCTGGTTTAAAGTGTTTCTTATATGATGATGAAACTTCAAGATCATGGTGCTTTTGTTAGATTAACAAAAACTAATTTAGAATGTGTGTCTGAACAGTTGTCTCTTTGCTAGTACATAGCTTCTGTACACTTATGTGAATGAATTTTGTTTCTTTCTCCTGCAGTCAGCCTCAATTCACCCTTTGGTTTTCTGGCCAATGGATCTATATAAGAATTTAGATGTTATTTAAATATAGATAATTTAAAAAGTTGTTTTATACTCTTCTACTTCTATTTTCCCTTATAGCTAGTTCTGAAAATATGTTATTTTTCACCCTTTTTGAACACAGACATTGTCCAAAAAGTTTTTAAAGCCCAAGATTGAAATAATAATGGAATGTCTATGTTTAATTAATCTTGAATCATGTGACATGATTCCATCCTAGGATGTAACCAACTCTTGGCTAGTCACTATCTTTGTTAAGGGATGGAGATGGTAAATCCATAGCTGTACCACCATCTTGGTTAAGGGCAGTCACATGACTGGCAGCCACCCCTGTTATGGGAAGTCATGGCTTCACTTCCATCTTGCTTAAGAGCAGCAACACGTAACTTCATTAGATCAGGAAAGATACTTTTCAACTGAGATAAGATTTTTGTATGATTTCTACTCTTTCTATGTAAATTATTTACAATATTACTCTACATTTTCACTTTCTGAAAGATGGTCTATATTATTACTTTAAAGGTTTGCCACATTATAAAGGTTAAAGATCACTGCCTTAAAGATATGTTTAGCCGTGTTTTTGCTGCTATTAAGCTATAATATAGCCTTCAATTTTCACAAGCTATAGATTTTATAATGATATACCATAAAATGTTCAAGGAGTTCCCAATCTCTTTATTTACTGTTTATAGATTTAAAAGATTTTATTATGATTCTAGAAGATCTTCAAATGAAAATCATGATTTTTAAGGCTCAAGCCTAACAAGTTCTAGTCTCAGAACTGCTACAACAGTTCTAGTTTCATAGAAACTACTATAATTAAAAWTGGAAGCTAATAATCAGTAACCTTATATCTTTCAATGTGTTCAGAAATATATTTAATATATTTAAAACTATGCAGTTAATTACAAGGTTAAATAATCAGAAACAGACATAGATTGTCTAACTTGGATATGCTTAATAGGCACTAGCACTCAATCCTGTCAGAGATCTGCTGAATATGGCATTAAATGTTTGAATTGACTATGATAGATAGAGACTCACAAATCCTAACAGTGACCCTTATCCCTCTGCCCCCCCCCCCAACCCCAGCCATGTCTCCAAGAAGATACGGGCACAGCAAAAAAAGGACTCCACTTGGATTGTGGTTCAGCAACCACTGGACAAGATTGCCCCTGTGCCTTGCCCGCTACCAGTGTTTGGCCTGAACTGTGGACAAATAGAGGACATCTGGAGAGTTGAGTGTTTCATATTGCCTAAGTCCAAGTGAAGCCATCTCTCCCATGCTCCTCTTCCACAGGGGGAAAACCCTTCTCATCTTCTGGGCCTATGACAAACTGTTGTGATGGAGACCACAAGAACCTGGGAGAACTGTTTAGGTAGTGGACTATAGGCTAACCTCTGCATTTTAATTAATATATGGCATCTATATTATAATTTATCCTTCTCAGGTCTCTGATCATAATGATGGCTAAGCTAACTGTAGCTTGACAGCTAGAAAACAGGTAACTAGCTTACCCCAAGGTAATCCCCTGTGTTGGCTCATTAGTCAATTCATTAGTTAGATAAGTGAAGTGGAAACTTACGGTTTCTTTGGAAAGTCAGTTGTGTTGGATGGTATTTTGCTGGAATAGACATGTGAAGAAGTGTTTTCCTGAAGCAGACACGGGTGAAAGGATGTTTTGCTAAAGCAAGCACATGCAAGGACACTTGATAAAGGAGTCTTAGCATGTATTGGTTCGCCTTTCATTGCATTGCTGAGTCCTGTTCATTGTGACTCTGTAACTTCTGGTGCTGTTCTGGAGCTTCTTGCTGCTTCTGCGGACTTGGGCTAAGTGGCAGAGTGATGTTAGCTGATATAGATTCACATGGAGTTTTGCTAAGACAGACTCATGTGGTGAGTCCAGACCTGTGGAAGGACACGTGGTATCTGGAAGTAGTATAAATAGGACTCAGTGGACTGTGAGAGAGGGCTTGCATAGCTGGCTTTGCAATGCTTCTTGGTCTAGAGTTTGCAGATTCGCTGATCTTCACTCCGTTGAGAGAAGCACAGCAAAGAACTTCTCCTGGCATCCTTGCTGGTCTTAATCACTCCTGCTGACTCAGACCAATTAGGCTGAGGCCTGGTTGTGTCTGCTGGGTCATTGCCACTGCTGCTGATTCCTGTTTGCTATCCTAACACTACTGAACTGGACAGCTAGCATATTCGTGATGTATCTGTGAGTGGATTGAGCTGCTGCTGCTGATTTCTGTAAACTGAACTGCTGTTTTCCTGACAACACAGATTGGATTTGCTCCAAAGAATAATTTCTGAACAGGTCCACTTCCCCATGTCCTAATAATCTTAGTTTCCCACTACTTCTGGTGAGTTAGAAGGGAGGTAAAGGTATTTAAGAATGGTTATTAAAAGTACATTTTTTAAAATTTAAGCTTACAGTTAAAACTTTCAGATCTCTTATTAGAGATCTACTGAGCACGTCCTAAAACATTCAGGATTGCATAGAGAGACCCTGTTAAAGAAAACAACAACAACAACAACAACAACAACAACAAAAAGAGGCAAACTAAGCAGGCCAGCTGGGAGCGTTTCATAGTCTTCAGTTTCTGTCTCCAGGTTCCTGTCTTGTTTGAGTTTCTGCCTTAACTTCCCTCAGTGACAGATTGTAATCAAGACATATAACCCAAAATAAACCCTCCCTCCCCAAGCTGCTCTGTTCATAGTATTTATTACAACAGTAGGAAGCAAATTAGGATGATAACTCCAATACCTGGGTTGAACAGATCAGTTATTACTACCTGAARAATAGTACTTCACTAAAGCAAGTACCGCCTTCGCGTAGACAGAATGCTAAATCGCAGAACCCGCCTGCACGTTTGGCATGGATTTTTTTTTATGAGCTCCAGTTTCTGGCAGAGAGGGAAGTTTCCTTTTCCAGATAAGAATTATGAGCAAAGAACAAGGGAGAGCTCCACATACAGTCTCAGTGTGGACTTTCAGGGAACTTGGAATCTGCGAGAAGGAGCTGCGCAAGCGCCAAGGGAGCTCTTGGCTGGAGACTCTGGTTATCTGAGGGAAGCAATTAGATGAACAGGAGAACCTCGGCCTTGACATGGTATTGTGCAATTTAGCATGCTTTCTTCTTAATTTTTTTTGTGTGTACAGGTACACGTTGGTGTGTGTTTTTGTGACACTGTCACTCTCTGAAACTTCAGTGTTCCTTTTCAGGCCAGGCTACCTAGCCAGTGAGGTCCAGGTATCTTAGTGTCTTGTTCCACAGCACTGAGATTAGAAGCTCACATCACCGTGGCTGACTTCCTTTGCATGGGTTCCAGGGGTCAGACTCATGTTTCTCACGCTTCCAGGGCAAGCTCTGTGCACCCGGAGCCGTCTTCCCATCCACCATTTGTTGCTTTCAGACCTGTCTAAGATGGTGAAGTTCAACCTCCTTTCCACACTCTCTTCGCTTATGTATTTATAGAATTTAGAATATATTCTATATCAGTGGTCCTCAACCTTCCTAATGCTGTGATTGCTTAAGACATTTCCTCATGCTGTGGTAACCCCCAATTATAAAATCATTTTTGTTTCTACTTCATAACTATAATTTTACTACTGTTATACATTGTCATGTAAATATCTGATAATCAGGGTGATCTTAGGTGCCCCCTATGAAGCAGTATTTTGATGCTCCCTGTGATGGTTTGCATATACTTGGCCCAGGCAGTGGCACTATTAGAAGGTGTGGCTCTGTGGGAGTAGGTGTGTCGCTGTGGGTGTGGACTATAAGACCCTCATTCTAGCTGCCTGGAAGTCAGTGTTCTGCTAGCAGCCTTCAGATGAAGATGGAGAACTCTCAGCTCCTCCTGCACCATGCCTGCCTGGACACTGCCATGCTCCCTCCTTGATAATACTGGACTGAATCTCTGAACCTGTGAGCCAGCCCCAATTAAATGTGTTCTTATAGGAGTTGCCTTGGTCATGGTATCTGTTCACAGCAGTAAAACCCTAAGATACCCGCTCCCCCCAAAGAAGATTCAACCCACAGGTTGAGAACCACTGTTCTAGAGGATATAGATTTCCTTCCTTGTGTGCTTATGGTACACGATATACATGTATCATGATATATGTTTCACACTTAAAATGTATGAAATAATCATTTTCTTGCTTTTATTGTTAAAAAACTTAAAACATCTTCAACCTCCAGGGATGTTTATTTCTTACATAATTTCAACACAATACATTTACAGTTGTACAGGATGAAGGGTGAGGCAGGGGGAGTCACAGAACACACCCACTGTCCTGGGTGTAGAGAGTGCAGGGCCCACACTTTGGGATGAAGGCGTAAAGGTGCTGTGGGCCCATGTGACTCTCTGGCAAGGAGCTGGGCTTGATGCTGGGCAGAGGAATGCTGGGATTAGAAGCCTGTGCTCCTTTGTTCTTATCAGTTTTGCATAGTTACTGTTGAGATTATAAGATTTTATTGTGGGCTTTGGTACACATATATCATTATATCACCTGTTTGCCCCATTCTTGTTCCTAAATAATCATCCTTCTGGATTCATATCACATCCATTGCCTTCTCTTGTTCTAAATGATCTCCCTATTCTGCCTAGCAAGCTCGTCCCAGTGTTTGCAGAGAAATTGACAGCATTTTACACAGTCCCACCAACTGTAAACTGCTTGATGTAATGTGAGACGACCACCATTGCCTTCCTCAGTCTGAAGGCAGACAGTGCTCTGGAGGTGTGATACTGAAGGCTTCTTGACCTGCGTGGTTTGGGGATTGACCTGAATRGGGTAACAGAGAATGAAGAGATGACACAATAGAGAAAAGCTGGGATTGGGTAGTCTGCAGTCTCTGAGAGATGCACTAGCAACATGGAAATTCAGAACTCGTTTGAATGGGAATGGCTCCCATAGGCTCATAAATTGAATACTTAGTCAGCAGGGAGTGGAACTGTTTGAGAGGGATTAGGAGATGTGGCCTTGTTGGAGGAGGTGTGGTCTTGTTGGAGGAGGTGTGGCCTTGTTGGAGGAGGTGTGGCCTTGTTGGAGGAGGTGTGNTTAGAAGGTGTGGCTCTGTGGGAGTAGGTGTGTCGCTGTGGGTGTGGACTATAAGACCCTCATTCTAGCTGCCTGGAAGTCAGTGTTCTGCTAGCAGCCTTCAGATGAAGATGGAGAACTCTCAGCTCCTCCTGCACCATGCCTGCCTGGACACTGCCATGCTCCCTCCTTGATAATACTGGACTGAATCTCTGAACCTGTGAGCCAGCCCCAATTAAATGTGTTCTTATAGGAGTTGCCTTGGTCATGGTATCTGTTCACAGCAGTAAAACCCTAAGATACCCGCTCCCCCCAAAGAAGATTCAACCCACAGGTTGAGAACCACTGTTCTAGAGGATATAGATTTCCTTCCTTGTGTGCTTATGGTACACGATATACATGTATCATGATATATGTTTCACACTTAAAATGTATGAAATAATCATTTTCTTGCTTTTATTGTTAAAAAACTTAAAACATCTTCAACCTCCAGGGATGTTTATTTCTTACATAATTTCAACACAATACATTTACAGTTGTACAGGATGAAGGGTGAGGCAGGGGGAGTCACAGAACACACCCACTGTCCTGGGTGTAGAGAGTGCAGGGCCCACACTTTGGGATGAAGGCGTAAAGGTGCTGTGGGCCCATGTGACTCTCTGGCAAGGAGCTGGGCTTGATGCTGGGCAGAGGAATGCTGGGATTAGAAGCCTGTGCTCCTTTGTTCTTATCAGTTTTGCATAGTTACTGTTGAGATTATAAGATTTTATTGTGGGCTTTGGTACACATATATCATTATATCACCTGTTTGCCCCATTCTTGTTCCTAAATAATCATCCTTCTGGATTCATATCACATCCATTGCCTTCTCTTGTTCTAAATGATCTCCCTATTCTGCCTAGCAAGCTCGTCCCAGTGTTTGCAGAGAAATTGACAGCATTTTACACAGTCCCACCAACTGTAAACTGCTTGATGTAATGTGAGACGACCACCATTGCCTTCCTCAGTCTGAAGGCAGACAGTGCTCTGGAGGTGTGATACTGAAGGCTTCTTGACCTGCGTGGTTTGGGGATTGACCTGAATRGGGTAACAGAGAATGAAGAGATGACACAATAGAGAAAAGCTGGGATTGGGTAGTCTGCAGTCTCTGAGAGATGCACTAGCAACATGGAAATTCAGAACTCGTTTGAATGGGAATGGCTCCCATAGGCTCATAAATTGAATACTTAGTCAGCAGGGAGTGGAACTGTTTGAGAGGGATTAGGAGATGTGGCCTTGTTGGAGGAGGTGTGGTCTTGTTGGAGGAGGTGTGGCCTTGTTGGAGGAGGTGTGGCCTTGTTGGAGGAGGTGTGGTCTTGTTGGAGGAGGTGTGTCACTAGGGGTTTCATAAGTCCACACCAAGCCCAGTCTTCTCCCACTCTTCTCTCTGCCTGCTGGCTGTGGATCAGGATATAAAGCCCTCAGCTACTGCTCCAGCACCATGCCTGCCTGCCTCCTGCCACTGATACTCATGGACTAACCTGCTAGAATTGTAAGCAAGCTCCCAATTAAATGCTTTAAATTAAAAGTTTCCTTGGTCATGGTGTCTCTTCACAACAATATAATGGTGTCTCAGACCCTCAACATATTTATTACATGTAGCTGAACAAGGGTTAGTTAATCTAGGTTGGGGAGTCTCTGTTGGGGAGCCATCTCAGCTGCTGTCATCTGGAAGGAGGAAGCTGTGGTTTTTATTTCCTGTACACACTGTCAATGTTCATTCTTGAACCAGGGGAAGGCCTCGACAGTCTCATGGGTCGGAGGCCTTTGGCAGCTTTGACATGACCACGGTGCTCATGTTAAGAATGCTTGTTCATACAAGGGTACACTGGCTCCTCACATGGAGGGGGCTAATGGCGAGGTCTGGGTCTCTTCCTCTGAGGCTCTTCCACAGTGTTAATGCAGGCCGCCTCACCATTGCTTATCTCTTGGCATGTCTTTCCTTCTTCCTTCCTTTCTTTCTTTTTTTCTTTCTTTCTTTCTTTCTTTCTTTCTTTCTTTCTTTCTTTCTTTCTTTCTTTTTCAAGACAGTGTTTCTCTGTGTAGCCCTGGCTGTCCTGGAACTCACTCTGTAGACCAGACTGGCCTCAAACTCAGAAATCCCCGTGCCTCTGCCTCCCAAGTGCTGGGATTAAAGGCGTGCGCCACCACTGCCCGACTTCTCTTGGCATTTCTTTGTGAAGTGGGGCAGATGCAGAGCGTGGTGGGTGTTACCCTCTCTACTTTGACCTTCCCGGGCACTGTTGATTTTGGGGTAACAGCATGGATGGTCAGCAACCACTGGAGCTAGGGGTAGCAGTGAATTTGTGTCCTGCTTCCGTAGTCAATGGCACCTAGGAAGTGTGAGACAGGACCCAGGCAGACAGTGGAACCTGGAAGGGGGATTGGAAATGGAAGGCAAATTCAAAATAAGGAATAAAGGATGTGGAGAAGACATTGGCCAAAAACTAGGGCAGAGAATTAGAGATTCTTTACTGCTACTTATCAGTAGTTTACATGAGGAATTGGTGTGTGGTGGCCAGAAAGATGGAGGAAATGTAGAACCAGGAGGGGGAGGGGGAGAGGGAAGAGGGAAGAGGGAAGAGGGAAGAGGGAAGAGGAGGAGGGGGAAGAGAGGGAGGGGGAGGAACAGGACAATGGGGCAAGGCTGTGACACCAGGATCCAACTACTTAAAGTGGCATTCTAACATAAATGGAAAGAGATTTCTGAGACAACAGTCAATTAAAAGGTAAAGTTTTAAATATTACACTAGGAACCAAATAAACCCTGAAGATTTAAAGAGGGGGAAAAACGTGAGCAGAGACCATTCCCCTGCGGACCAAATCCGTGGGGTGAGAGGCAGCAGAAGCCTGATCTCATTTTATCTGGAGAGTGTGCACTTTCCTCCACACCAGCTTGCACACCACCACACATACTGCCACGGTCTACGAAATCACTAATGCAGCATTCTGTTACTGCAATTGCCAGTCTCTGGGGGCGGGGCGGGGGCGGGGGCGGGGCGGGGGTGTAAACAGTCCATATGGAGATTCTGAGATGTCTTCGCTTGCTTGCTTGTTAGGAAAGGGTCTCATTATGGTCACCCAGGCTGGCTGGGCATGCATGCAAGATGATGCTGGCCTCAACTTCGAGTTCTGAGGAAGGTTTTCTTGGAGATTAGACTTTAGCGGCCTGACGATCCGTCTTAAGGGAGTTATGTTCCAAGACTGTGAGTAGGATTTGGGCATCGGGACCATCCACCTAGTGGTGCACGTGTTTGATGCTTGAAGGCGACACAGTTGCTCACGAGCCTGGCATGCGCGCTGAGCACTGTTGGTTGCGTGCTTTGATTGGTTGCCTGGGGTCTCTGGAGCACGTGCACGCGGCGTTGCTGGGCAACGACAGTCCTGCCAACTGCCTAAGAGGTGGAGGGATGCTAAACCTTGGGGCTCTTCTGTGGGTGCACCCTGGCGAGATTCCGAGACTTGGTTGGCTCTGCTTTGGGACTGGCTGGCAGTGGCTAAGACTGGGGCCTGAAAGAACTGGGTTACTGTGACCACTGAGGTTGTTGCTGAGAGGGAGTGAGGCACGATAAACACTGAGTTCTGGAGGGGCAGAGATAGGTGAAGGGCCACAGTCTGAACCATGAAGAGGATCTTCAAGGGCCATTCGCCCTGGGGCTTTCTGAGCTTTAGGCATGCTGAGAACCAGGAGCCTCCCTGGTATCTCTCTGGGTACACGCCTGTGAAAAAGATCCACAAGGCTGCAAGCATAGGGGACATACCTCAAGTGCAGAAGATGCTCGAATTTGGGGATATTGACGTGAACATTACAGACCGGAAGAAAAGGTAAGAGGGCGCGGGGTGGGAGTGGGATGTGACCTGGAGAGTGGCAGCAGCAGGCCCTAAGGAGAGGGGGTGGGCGAGGGAGGCTAAGGTCTGCTTTAACAGGAGGCGCTAGCCTTTCTTCCTACCACAGGCTCCTCAGCACCTGAAACCCTGGATGGGTCCAGAGCCGAGGCATTCTTTATGAGAAGCAAATCAAAAACTAAACTTGTTTGGTTGGTTTCCAAGCCCCATATAATTCTGTTTTTATTGACAGTTTAAATGTGATTTCTCCTGCAAAGTGGAGAATACATAGCATTTTCTATAAATGTGCACATGAAAGAAGTGATTAATGCGATGGGTCCTAGGGAAAGAAGTTCATTCAATAAAATTCCACATTCATTTTATTTCACGGTCACAGAGGACTAACTGCGTGGTATTTCCTGAAGGACATTACACAGAGGCTGAAGTGTGCAGAGGGCTTCGCGTCCAGTTATTCAGGGTGGCCATCTTCATGTACCAATGTGCCAATTGAGCATTAGTTCGGCTGGCCCTGGAGTGGGATAGTGGGATTAGCATCCGTCTTCATTACACAGTATGTGAAGCTCTGATTTCCCACAGGCGCTTCAATGGCTTCTTGATGCAGAAGCAGCCGGCCCACTGGGGCCTTCACATCTTTGAGACCATCAAAGCCATGGCGCTTGCCAATGTGGTCCCTAGTTCAGGACGACCACAGTCAACAACATGTTCCCAAATTTCCTTTGCAAATTTGTCCAGTGTCTCCTGCAATGCCCTGCCCTTTGGGGCCTTCCATTGCTCTTTCTCAGCACTGCTAAATAGAAAAGGAATTTCAAAATAAGGCTGTTCTGCTTCAGAAAAGTGCGAGCTGTTCCCACCCACACTGCGCATAGCCCTCAGGCGCATGCGCTCTCTCTCTCCCAGGACCGCTCTGCACTATGCCTGCGCTCACGGCCAGTCGGAAATGGTGAGCCTCTTGGTGTGGTACGACTGCAACATCGAAGCCCGAGACCGAGACGAAAGCACAGCTCTGATCAAGGTAACCAACAAACAGGGCAGAAGATGAACTAGTACTGAGGTGTGGGGGGCCTGGACCCCGTCAGGTGGGTGGCAGACGCGGAGTCTGTACCCTGCCTTACTGGAGGCAGGGGCAGGAACACTGTGACTCCACACAAGCCCTGGATGTGCGGGTCATGAAAACACATTCTCAAAACTTAAAAAATAGCCGGGCAGTGGTGGCGCATCCCAGCACTTGGGAGGCAGAGGCAGGCAGATTTCTGAGTTCGAGGCCAGTCTGGTCTACAGAGTGAGTTCCAGGACAGCCAGGGCTATACAGAGAAACCCAGTCTTGAAAAAACCAAAACCCAAAAACCCAAACCCAAACCCAAACCCAAACCCAAACCCAAACCAAACCAACCAACCAACCAAMCAAACAAACAAAAAAACCCAACCAAAAAACCTCCAAACCCTCAAAAAATAAAACTTGAATAAAAACGAATTTCTGGCATGTAAGTGAAACCATTCTGATAAATCTGCGGAAGGATTATAATTCTCGACTTTCTTGAACTGAGAGTCTGTTTCCTTGGGACAATCCCGCCAGGCCACACAGCGCCAGCATGAGGACTGTGTGAGGATCCTTCTGGAAAATGGCGCAGACTCCAATGCCATCGATGCTCATCAGAACACCGCCCTCCACTACGCGATCTACAACAACGACAACGCCATAGCCACCAAGCTTCTGGCGTTCAATGCAGACACCGAAATTAAGACAAAGGTAACACACAGTTTTATATCCTAAATACTTAAAAAGGAACAGTGTGTAGGACCATTTCCACATGTAGAAGCTGAAAGCGAGGATTCTTTGGTTAAAAATGGTTTGGAATAAGTTAATTGACAAAGGAAGTTTCAGAGCACACGATTTTATTTTATGTATCCATAAAAATATTTGAGAAACCAAAGGTTTCTTTTCAAA
>BDUI01001943.1:87427-110597 GCA_002335545.1 Apodemus speciosus
TTTTTTTTTTTGCCTGCTTTGTTGACTGACACCTGCAGAAGCCCGAAGAGGGTATCTGATCTTCTGGAACTGGAGGTGCCATGCGAGTGTCAGGAAGGTCCTCTGCCAGAGCAGTCAGTGTTCTTAACCACTGGGCCAGCTCTCTAGTCCCTGGCCTCTACAGTTTTTGATGTCCGAATCTTTCTTTCTGGGAAGAGACGCCTAATAACAATGCACAGATGTTTCTTTGGCTTTTCTACATCCAAACTTCTTGTTAACTGACAGAAGCTGTCTAAGAAAGGCTGGAGCTAGTGAGCGAGTTGTCTGGAGATGGCCCATTGTTTTGCATGGCTGTAGTGGGTGTCCTCTGAGATGCAAGGTCATCAGAGACTTCATCTCAGGATTGCTTCTTGCTGCCGATAAGCCTTTTCTGTCACTATTACATAGCCTAATGATTGCTGGGCGCCAGCCCACCCTATTGGATACATTTCCGTCAGATCAATATGAAGATGTACTCTCATGTGGTAATGCTATATAGATGAATTAATGGTTTCACAATTCCTCATTACGATTTTATAGCACTCTTAAATTAATATGAGTAATCCTCAGACCCTTATAGAATGAAGGTACAAATAGAGCTCTGTAAGCCTTCATGTGTCATGGGCCAATTGCAATAGGATAAGAATGAAGGCTTGACATTTGTGATCTAGGAAAAACATTCATTTTAGGCTAAATCCAAGGATGAAGCCACAGGTTTGCACTGTGATAAAGCGAGGCCACGTGAAACTGTTGCTTTGAACTTATACTGAGCTTATGGAATGAAACACTGCTTTGAACTTACTATCTACATCCTTCTGTAACTCCCCTCTTGTTTAACATTTCATCTATGAGGTATTTTAGAAAGAACTTTTGTTTAAGAAGTTATAAAAAGGCCAGAGAGAAGAAATAAAGTGAAACTATTAGGACTCAGCCCCATTCAACAAATGTATATACGTATATGTCTGTCTATATGAATATACATACATACATACATACATACATACATACATACATACATACATGAGTAGGTATCTGTGAGTGTAGGCATGAGCACTTGTGGAATTGTTGAAACAGGGTCCAGCCCAGCCAAAGTATGTGTCTGCGTGTCTCTGTGTCTGTGTGTCTCTGTGTGTTTATGTGTGTGCTTGAAATCTCCATTTTTTATTTCTTTTCTCTCTGGCTCACAAAGAATTAACAAACTCCAAGCCTCTAGCCTGGCCAATGTGGGGCCTTTGAGCCAGAGAGAAATTAAGCCTTTTTTCTAATTCTCCTGCTGCTATCAGCTTGAGTCAATTTACCAGAAGTAAGCAGCTTTTAGACACAGATTGGCAAGAGAGAACTAAATTTCCAAAGGGCATCAGCTTCTGACCCCCAAGCGGTGAGAGAAAAAGAGAGAGAGAGAGAGAGAGAGAGAGAGAGAGAGAGAGAGAGAGAGAGAGAGAGAGAGAGAGAGANAGAGAGAGAAGGGCAGAGATTGGCCTTAGTCTTCTTCCCACACTACGGTTATGTCCCACTTCCCTAACTGATCTCTTCCAGGGCTGGTCCTCCGCAATTAACAGTTCCAAGTGGTTTCTCAGCTGAGTCCCTTCAGGTAGCAAAAAATAGGAGAACCTGGCATCTCAGTTCATTGTTAGAGACGAAATCTGTGCACACAATTTTTCTCCGGGCCCTGACAGTGCACTGGCTGTCACCCTTTGCTGTGGAACCTGGAGAACACTGCTCCTTGAGTGCTTTCTTAGGTTGAGAGAAGTAGAAGCAGAAAGGGGAAACTGCAAACTTGATTGTTTCAGAAGTCGGCTTGAAGACAACTATAAAATGCCACATACCAAGTGTGATGGCACACACCTTTACCGTCCTGGCACTGGGATGGGCAGAGGCAGGTGGATCTCTGTGAATTTTAGGCCATCCTTGTCCATGTGGTGAGTTCCATGCCGGTCAGTGATATATAGTTAGACTCCATCTCAAAAAACAAAGAAACAAAAACAAAAAATAACCAAAAAGCCAAAACCAAACCAACCAAACAAAAAACAAAAACAGCAAAAAACCAGAAAGAAAGAAAGAAAGAAAGAAAGAAAGAAAGAAAGAAAGAAAGAAAGAAAGAAAGAAAGAAAGAAAGAAAAGAAAGAAAGGAAAAAGAATCTGAGGTGGTTTAGCAGTTGCGAGTGTACTGCTCTCCAGGAGGCGCCGTCTATTCAGTTGAGGGCTGCACTCCAGGTAGCTCACAATTCCATGTAACTCCAGCTCCAGGGGCTCCAATGCCCCTGTCTGGCCTCTGTGGGCACCTAACTCTCACATGGTTATATATGTTCCCCTGCAACGTAACTTGAAGATAAAATGTAAAAGTCTTTAAAAATGCCCTGTACGCCTGGACGGCTCGCCCTTCTTAGGGCCTCCTCTCATGTAGTCTTTCCTCTCCAGGCTTTCCCAGGGCCCTGGGCCCAGCTGTCCTGAGCTTACTACAGAGGACAGACACAGCTTCGACACCAAGGTAAAAGCTCATTCGCGACACCGACATTCTTGCCATGTGGTTCAGGGTTTAGCTCAGTGACTGAGTGCTTGCCTAGCTATCACAAGGGCTAGGTTCAGCCCTCAGCTCTGAGTGGGAGAAATTTGCTGTAAATTTGATTTTGTTGTACTCTAATAACAAAGTTGGAGTTAAGCAAATGCTTCAACATAGACTTTATGCTCAAGCACTAAGGCCAAGAGGGGCTCAGTGAGGAGGAGGACCGTAATCTGAAAACATGGGGTGAGCTTCTCGAAGAAGTCATGCTTGTTAGTTTCATAAATAGCCCTGGCTGGCTTCTGGGGAAGCATTGTTCAGGGGTTTGTGGTCCTTGTTGGGTTTTGTTAATTTGACGCAAACCTAGACACATCTATGAAGAGGGAATTCTAACTGAGAAAATGCCTCCATAAGATGGCCTGAAGGCAGGGTGCTGGAGAGATGGCTCAGTAGTTAAGAGCACTGACTGCTCTTCCGAAGATTCTGAGTTCAAATCCCAGCAACCACATGGTGGCTCACAACCATCCGTAATAAGATCTGATGCCCTCTTCTGGGGTGTCTGAAGAGCTATATACTCATATATAATAAATAAATCTTTTTAAAAAATGGCCTGAAGGCAAGTCTGTGGGGCATTTTCTTGACCGACAATTGATGTGGGACAGTCCAGCCCACCGTGAGTGGTGCCACCCCCTCTGCCCCCCAGCACCTGAGGTTTATAAGAGAGCAATTGAAACAAGTTGATAAGCAGCACTCACTCCCCCATGGTCTTGGCCTCAGTTCCTGCCTCTAGGTTCCTGCCCTGGCTTTCCTGGAAGCTGTAAGATGAAATTGAACTTTTCTCTCCAAGTTGCTTTTGGTCTTGATGTTTTATTATAGCAAAAGAAATCCTAAGACAGTTGGTAAGGAAAAAAATTCCCATCTTTTGTAAATGAGATCTTACGGTAAATGGTTCCTGGGTGTGAACTGGGCAGAATTAGAGGCTGATGAGAAAACACCCTTAAGCCACCAGGTCAAAGGAATCCCTGCTGTACTAAGTCATAGGGAATGGAGAAATGTACTTTGACTATAAATGAGGTTTATAAAGTTAAGAGATCTCCAGAGGTGCCTGTTAACAGCTGGGATATAGTAACTGGAAACTCACATGGGTTTAGGTCTAAGCTTGGTTCATTGCTACTGTAAGATTGTTATTTGAGATACCCGTGCAGAACGCTTATCTCTCTATGGAGTCTTCATACTGAATTGACTGAGTTGTGTTGGGCGGCCTGGGTCCCCTGACTGCTCTCTCAGCAAATTCTAGATCAGGGCTCTCTTAGTTTACCCTGTCTTTGTATCCTGCCTCAATTACCCATTTGGAGGCTTTTATCCCTTGATATCTAAGGATTGTATACAATGGCTGACAACCTGTTTTCTGAAGCTGGCTCACTGCTGAGTAGGGATGCAACCATGTCCACTCAGGGTCTGAAAAATCTTGATCTTGCTGATCTAGTAGAGCAGTGGTTCTCAAATGACCTTTTCACAGGGTTCACATATCAAACATCAGCATATCACATATTTACATTACGATTCATAAGAGTAGCAAACTTACAGTTATGAAGTATCGAAAATAATTTTGTGCTTGGGGGTTACCACAACATGAGGAGCTGTGGTTGCAGCACTAGAGGGTTGAGAACCGCTGCTCTGGAGCCTCATGAAGGTTGTGGATCTAGAAGGGAGGATGTTCTTATTCAGGACATCAGAGGATGTCGTGCCTGGTCCCAAGATCAACACTAAAGGTAATGGCCTTTTTAGTATGAGGTGCCTGGTTTCCATGAAGGGTTGATAGAAATCATTAATATGTACACAGTTCAATCTAGATTTACTTTGGGTGTGTAAATCACAGAGGTCCAAGGATGTATCACCCAAGTTGTCAGGAACATTAGTGCAGCACCGTTGCATACAGCACAATCTAATAAAGGCACAAGCTTTCTTCTGTACTTCTGTTAGTACAGCTTCTGGATTTGCAATGTGGCAATCCTTTTCATCTTAGGATTTTAAGAAGGAGACCCTATGGGCTTTGAAAATAAATATTAATATGTAAGTAAACTAATATAAAGTTCAAGAAGTAATCTAGCATTAGAACAGATTAAAATGAAACTACGGTGAAGTTGTAATCACTGCATCTGGTCATAATCCAAGTGCCTAAAAGAGAAATATTGAACAATTTAAGCCATAGCAAGGCCATAACTGCGGACGGAGTTAGAGCTGGAGATGGCTTTGTGCTTGAGGTTTTCTCTTGTTTTTAGAGAGCTTTGCAGTCTCATTGTTTTGATGGTAACTGGCTTTACTTAAGCTGTTCTTGAGGCTCTGGGGTTTCATAGGGGACAGGCTTTATTCTAGAATAAGGCTACACTAATTTCCTGAGTTCTTTCAGTCTCGGGAGAGTGGGCCACTGTGTATCCCAAAGGTGCCAGCTGATATGTATACTCTTGGCATGAATTTGGGTGAGAGTGGATGCTTGTTTCACACACCGGGCTCTGGCAGAGATGGAGCAGTGGGTTCACGAGCTTTTTTCCTCCTGATGTCATGAATGAGAGGGATTGCTAAAGTTCTCAGGCAGCATGAATCATGGATGCCTTACTTCTCCATTGGTCTTCATGGGGCGGCAGGATCTTGTGTCTCTCTTGAGTCCCTCTGCTATTTGGGTTCAGATCAGCTGTGTCTTTGGGTGGCCCATTCACTCTCTGCTTCTGCATTAGACATGATAACAGGTAATTCTTGCCAGAGATATCAGAGCCATTTCTCTGTATCTTCATCTATGTGTCTGGGAATGGCCCCTAACTTAGGAGAGATTCCAGATGTTAATCCTTATCATTAGATCATACCTGTGCAATTCCCAAAGCTGAGACTGACATCATTAATTCCATTAGCTTTTGGGATTTCCAACAACAATATAAGATTCCACACAAGTAGTAACTGTGCAGTACATGTTTGATTTCTGAAATGTTTGGTATTGTAGACTTGCAGCGCCCACTCTGCGATGACCAGAATTGATCCCTTGGATCATTCTCTGGCACTTGGAATGCTGACGCCTCCCTCCCTTGTCGCATTTGCCACTTTGCCTGCAGCTTCCCTGTGCTTCAGTGTGCTTGAGTTTAAGGTCCCCATGTTTGTGTGACCAAGAGCCCGGAGGGCACTTTTGTGTGTTAGAATCGTTTGAATATTTTTAAATGTGAACGGATGAATTGCCAATTGGATTTCCATAATGTAGATTTGAAAGTAATACACTGTGGATTATTCTAGTAATTATGCATCAAAATTTGAAAAATATTCTTAATGTTAAAGTTGTGATTTCAGATGATTTATTTTGAGGTCCTATGTCATGAATAAGTAGGTGAGGAACTAAGGAAACACTATCAGTGGTAGGAAGGCCTGAGCAGGACTCCTCGTGCACTTCCACTCTCCTCTAAGGCTAGGAATTTAGATGAGCATTTCTTAAATTTTCTAAACCGTGCATTTTGCTCATTAAATGCTCCTTTTCACACTGCATGTTACTTTCTAGAATTTTGATTGCCACTTTTTTTTTTGTCCAAGTGGAATTTGGAGGTCCTATTCTTTTTTCCAGTTTATGTTCCTATCTATTAGAAATGCCACTGTTTTCTGGTAATCATAGTTAGCTTCGACTGGCTAACAGAATTACTTCCTTATAGCAAAAAATGAATGTTTTTACTCTGTGTTAATTACAAAAAGATTAATTAAGGCATAAGAAAGGTATTATTAGCTACATATTAACCAAGGTAAGATATCGTTGAAAGACAAACTTCTAGATTTTTCCTAAAAAGAAACTCATGTAAATTTAAACCATGCAAACACATTAAAACATCTAATAAGCAGACACTTTAAATTTGTCCAGCATCCCACTAGGAGCATGAGTGCCAGGTGATGGCACCAGGGGCCCCGACACCTTAAACATAATTAAAATAAATGAATATTTTCCATGACCTTTAGAGAATGTTGGCACCATTGGAAAGTTCTTCTCAGTGCGTGTCCCTGAAACTTGACTTCCTTAACTCAAGACATTCTCCACAAAACACTGGGCAGAAGAGACAGGGAGTCTGGAGGTGTGAGCAGGGATGGCAGGTGCTTTGGACCCTTAGGAACTGCAGAAGTCCTTGGAGTGGCTATGGGCTGGCTTCTTTGAAAGACAGCACGTTGAGGCACATGGGCCAGCATGGGTCGGTATACAGCCCTTCACAGCAGGGGCAGCATCTGGAGGGACGAGAGACTACTATTTGCCCCGTGTTCCACTGCAGTCACAGGTCCATTCATAAGATGCCAGTGCAGTTGAGGAATATGTAAGTTAGTGAGTTCTTGGATTTTTTTCTTTTCTTTTCTAACAGGATGGCTGCAGACCATGTTCACGCTCCGCCAGGGAAGACAATCAAAGGGTGGAGGAAAGCGCGGATGCAGCTGACAAGCTGGGGAGGTACAGCTGCTTCTACCCTCCTTTAGTTAAAGCAAGCTGCGGCGGGGTGTTATGGGATGGCCACGGTAGCTGAGGAATATTAAAACAGGAAGAAGAAACTCATTTGCAAGTATAACACCAAAACATGAGTTAATTGTAACAGCAATTATTCAGAGTGGGAAAGACGATCATGTATGATGTTCCCCTTTAAAACTGTCTGATATTTGCAATTTGCCGCCTGACTTTTGTCATAAGAGCTTAGACCAGTGAAAAGGGTTTCCAAGAGTTACACTGATTGTTAAAGAATAGCCTTGAACTAACGGATCCAGTTTCACTTCCTCAGCTTCTCTCACACATGTACACCTACAAATTGGAGCTGAAATGATTAGGAATGTTTATGGGATGTCTATGCTTGAAGTTTTTGATTTTGTTTTTTAAGAATGTTGATGCTATGTTGTTCATGAGTGGCTATTCATTGAGATCATTCGATTATGTCAGATTTTTCTTTACTTTTTCCGCTGAGAAGTATATTTGTGGGAAGAAAATCCTTTGATTGGATATAAAAGTCATAGGTACCATAAAAGAAAGGATTTTAATTTAGTCCCTTCCTTTCCTATTTGCTGGACGTGTGACTTGGGACCATTAGTAACATCCACTGTCTTTCCTGACACAGGGAGGGTGGTGCATGCTCGCAGGAGGCTGCAGGAAGGCATTGCTTCCTTCAGCGCTGACTTCCAGCTTATCAGCATCATTCCTTCACTTAGCTACTCTGTCACTGTACTCAGTGGGTTTCTGCACATTGCTTTCACTTCTCTGACCTTTACCTGAGCCTCCGCACATTCCATCGCTTTCAGAGAGCAATGAGGAACTTTCCATCGCAGCACTGACCCTTATCCTCGCACCCACGGACTGTGGGTAGAACTTGTCCATTATCATCAAGGCAGGAGCATGGCAGCGTTTAGGCAGGCACAGCACTGGAGGAGCTAAGAGTTCTACGTCTTGCTCTAAAGGAGAAGACTGGCAACCTCCTGCAGCTAGGAGGAAGCTCTCTAAGCCCATTTCTTGAAGAAAGTGGACACACTTTCTCCAACAAGGCCACGCCTTCTAATGGGTCCAAGCATATTCAAACCACCACAAAAGCCTTTGGCAACATCTAACACCCCTTCATGATGAAAGTCCTGAAGAGACTAAAGATGCAAGGGAAATAACTCAACATAATAAAGACAATTTACAGCAAGCCCACAGCCAGCATCAACCTAAATGGAGAAACTCAAAGCATTTCCAGGAAAATCAGGAACAAAGCAAGATCCCTCTCTCCATACCTATTCAATATAGTGCTTGAAGTCGTAGCTAGAACAATAAGACAACTGACGGAGCTCAAGGGGATACAAATAGGAAATGAGTTAAAGTATCCTTGTTTGTAGGCAATGTGACTTTATAGGTAAAGATCCTAAACATTCCACTAGGAATCAGGGAAGAAAAGGTTTATTTGGCTTACACTTCCATATTGCTGTTCATCATCAAAGGAAGTGAGGGCAGGGACTCAAGCAAGGCTGGAGCCTGGAGGTGGGAGCAGATGCAGAGGCCGTGGAGGGAGCTGCTTTATTCTTCATGCATGCTCAGTCTACTTTCTTAGAGAACCCAGGACCATCAGTTCAGGCATGGCACCACAAAGGGCTGAGCCCTCCCACATTGATCACCAATTGAGAAAATGCCTTATAGCTGGATCTCATGGAGGCATTTTCTCAATTAAGGTTTCTTCCCTTGGGATAAGTTTGGTTTGTATCAAGTTGACACAAGAGCAGGCAGCATAACAAATAACAAATGGACTGAGGGAAAAATACCTTAAATAGTAGCCTCAAAATTATCTTGAGGCAACTCTAACCAGACAAGTGAAAGACTTGTAATAACAAAAATGTAAGACATTGAAGAACGAAATTGAAGAAGACACCAGAAGATGGAAAGACCTCCCATGTTCATGGATTGGTAAAAATTAATGTAGTGAAAATGGCCACCCTACCAAAAGCAATTTACAGGTTCAACACAGTCTCCATCAAAATTCCGACACAGTTCTTCACAGAAACTGAAAAAAAAAAAACAGGTTTATATGAAAACATACTCATGCGTGAGTACACACACACACACACACACACACACACACACCAAGATAACTAAAACAATCTTCTATAATAAAGGGACTGCTGGAAGTGTTGCCATCCCAAATGTCAAGCTGTACTACAGAGATATAGTAAGTAAAAACAGCATTACATTTACATAAAACAGACATGTTGACCAGTGAAGTGGAATCTAGGAACCAGACATAAGTCTACTCACCTGAGTTTTAAGACAGCATCTTCAACAAATGATGCTGGTCAAACCGGGTGGCCACATGCAGCTAGACATTTATCACCCTGCAGGAAACTCAACTCCAGATGAATCAAGGACCTCAACCTAAGACCTGATGGGAGGGAAATGGGAGAACTTTCCTCAACTCACAGGCCCAGGAAAAGGCTTCCTGAAGAACACCACACGGACATTAAGAACAAAAGTTGATGCATGGGACCTCATGAGACAGAAGAGCTGCTGGATGGTAAAGGACAACAAAGTCCAGGCAAAGTGGTAGGCTACAGATGGGGAAGAAATCTCTGCCAATTACAGCTTTGATAGAGGGATAAAGAAAACAAATAATCCAACTAAAAAATGGGATACAGAACAAAGCAGAGTTCTTGAAAGATGAAACCCAAATAGCTGAGAAACATATTTTAAAATGTTCAGCATCCACAGTTATCAGGGAAATACAAATTAAAACTATTTTGAGGTTTCATCTGGCATCCATCGTAATGGCTAAGATCAGTAAAACAAATCACAGCTCATGTTGGCAAGGGCGCAGGGAAAGGGGACACTCACTGCTGGTAGGGGTGCAGACATGTACAGCCACTATGACAATCAGTGTGGCAGTTCCTAGGGAAGCTGGGAACAATCTGCCTCAAGATCCAGATACACCACCCACCCTTGGGCATCTACCCAGAGGACTCAACATGATGCTCCCCAGATACTTGTTTAGCCATGGTCATTGCTGTTATATTCACAATAGCTGGGAAATGGAAACAACCTAAATGTCCTTTAACCAACAGCGGACAATGAAAATGTGGACATACACAGTGCAGAATATCATTTAGCTGTAAAGAAAAATGAAATCATCCACTTATCAGGTAAATGGATGGTACTAGGAAAGATCACACTGAGTGAAGTAATCTAGCCTTAGAAAGATAAATGTCATGTTCTCTCTCATTGGAGGCTCTTAGCCCCAAATCTTCAGATATGAGTGTGTAGCCTGTAGCTAAAAGAGGATCTTTGCCAGGAAGGGGCTTTGAGGAGCAGTAGGGGAGGAACAGCAAGATTCAAGTGATCTGACAGGGGAAAGGGAATGAAAGGATCTTTCAGGAGGGGGAAGCAATACATACAGAAGAAGAGAGAACATAAAATAGCAGTAAGGGTGTCTGAGAAGGCACAGGACCCATACTACCAACCATTCACCTAAAAACCTACAATACACACAATTTGTTGTACAAGGATGCATCTGTAGTTTAATGAACTTTCTCATCTCAGTTGATGATGTACCCTTTAAGAGCCAAAGTCTGCCAACCAAAAACTCCAATAGCAGACATGAGAAAGTTTGAGTTGTTGGCCAGGTCTGTCCCAAGAAATTCCCCAAACATAGTCTATTGCTGTTGCCCTTGGCTGTTTCCCCAGGGGTGGAAGTCTCTATCGCTGAAAACACCATGCACTTCAGAATCAGAACCCAGAGACCCCTGAGGTAGAGCTGATCTGAAAACTCTTCCCTGAGCCTTTACAGAACCAGAATGCACCATGCAAGCTTCCAAAAGAGGAAGAAAACCACCAGTCCTCCCAGCTATGCTGCCAGGGAATCATCAGTTACCAGCACAGCATGACGACCTTAGTGATGCAATAGTTGCTCTGTCTGGACTTAGTCTCTAATTAGACTTAAGAGCCACTCAACAAGAGGGAAACCATGCCTGGTACTGGAAACCTAGCCAACTACTTAGTGCTAGGGAAGTCGTAGATCGTGGAAGAGAATCTACAATCACTATCTTACTAAACCAGCACAACCCCTAACAGCAATCTGTAAACATTTGTCCTTATGCCAACAGATAAACATAGTCTTCACCCTTCATTAAGAAAATGTCCCCTTGCAATGGATGGAAATAACTACAGAAGARTACAACCAATCAAAATGCAGAGTTGTAGAGCTCGATCCTTATGGATGCATCTATAAAACAAGCCCCACACCTAAGGCTCTGGAAACACTGCGGAAGAGGAAATTGAAAGATTGTAAGAGCCAGAGGACCAGGGAGTTTGCTTTGATATTGTGTCTTCTACTAATGTCAGAAGCCACATCCATAAAGTGCACCAACATGACTGCCCAAATATGAGTTGGATAAGAATACTACCGATGGACATGCCAAAGTGGATGGAGAAAAACCCATGAAGCCTCAAACACAAGGAACTGTAGGGTTGAGGGAAGCTGAGCATGAGAAAGGTAACCTTCCCCAGGGAGGACACCACAGCTAACTGTCCAGTGCCAAATGGCCTGCCCGGAAGGTATGCATACAGGTAACATTAGCATTAGGATGGATCAGGCTAAGTGTAGGAACATGTGTGTGCATGCACATGAGTGTGTGTGTGTGTGTGAGAGAGAGAGAGACAGAGACAGAGACAGAGACAGAGAGAGAATAAAATAAGAGGCCATGAATTCAAAAGGGAGTAGAGAGGGTGTATGGAAAGGTTTGGAATGAGTAAAGGGAGAAACGTTGCAATTATAATCTTGTTTTGGGAATATTAAAAAAGAGAGCTGGGATGTTCCACAATCTGCCACCTCACCACCTAATTATCTGGTACAATTAAGACTCTTAATGCTTAACCAATCAGATTTATGTATAAATGATAATACAAGATAATTTACAAGATGTCAATACAATAATTTCAGAGCCAGTTGATAATGATAAGAGCTTTATCCCAATATTTCCAACCTTGTGAAAACACAGCTATTTGTTGCTAGTAAATGCCATGCAGGTCCACATCTGAAGCCACCCTGTTCTCCTCCCTTCTCCTCAGACCTCCGTCTCCCAACTCCTAGCTCCGCCTCCCTTTTCCTGTCCAATCACAGGCCTTCCACTGCCCTAATATGACTGGACAGGGAAAATCCTGCAACATAATCTCAAAAATTAAAAAAAGAAAAGAAAAATTGTGAGCTCTAATTTGTTATTGCTACCACGCCTCCACTCCAGCTGACATGAACTCTAACCCTCTGAATCCATAAATCCTATTAGACACTTTTTAAAAAAACATAAGTTGCTTCCATCATGGTGTTTATCACAGCAATAGAAAAGGCCAGGAGCTGCGCTCTGAGCAGCCGACTAGGTCCCCCAGATGTAGCCACACACAGCACACAGATTCATTGTTCTCTTTACCCTAAACTTTATGCACCTTATCCCGTGCATGCATGGTGACAGTCTGAGGGGTTCCATTGCTTTCCCACTGTAAACTCGAGAGGTCAGGTAACGCAGGAGGACGTTTCCTTCCCTCTGTGAGGATGCCCCATTGTGCTCTTCTCCTGAGTGGTTGCCATATCTGGTCCCTCAAGTGATCTGTGGGAGATGGTAATGAATCTCTCCCAGGGAACTTGCTGTACCTCCCCAGTTGTCGTGGAGATTAAGTATCATTCTGTGGGTGATATGCCGTGTGTTCATAAGTGTGTGTCAAGAATTTGATCAGAGGCCTGGTATGGCAGTGAATGCCTGTAATCCCAGCACTCAGAAGGCAAAGGTAGGCAGGTGTGAGCGCCAGGGCACCCAGACCACAAAGAGAGACTCTCAAAATAACCGCAGCCAATAAACAAGCAGTGTGGCTCAGTATGAAGGACCGGTGGTCATCTGTTGCTGCCAGCAGCTACTGTGAACTGGGTCCCTGGAAGAAAAGCTGGGGATAGATGGGGCGGGGGGGGGCGGGCGAGAAAGAAATGACATCAGGACAGCATTGCTGTTCGAGATGTAATGTTTTATGGGGTCTCACAATATATATGGCTTTTAAGGGCAAGTCCCTTCCCCAAAACTCCGTGGGTGTTGGCTTCAAGGTATCACACTGCTCAGTGGGTATCCTGCTTAATTCAGGAAACAGTAGGTCTGGCAGATCAAAAGGGCTTCAATGCTCTGCCCAGGGCTAGCTCAGGTGTAGCTAGTGGCTCACAGGTAAAATAAACGGGAGGCTATGTTGTTCTAAGAACAAAGGGCCAGGAACTTCAAAGGCTGAGAACTAGTGATTAGTGCTGAGGTTCGAAAACCCAGCTCAAATGCAGAGGGGGTAAGCAGTCATCCCTCCAACCCCATCATTGCTTTTACTATTTTTCCATGTACAGTTGTGATTCATTAGTGTTATAATCACTGCCAATCAGGTTAAGGTAATGAGAATTTATAGTTACAAATAATTATTTCTTCTGAATTACACATCATAAAAATAAAACAGGTAATAATCTAATTTAAGACATTTCTGGTAAGTGCAGACATTGATTTTTTTTTGTTTTGTTTTTAGATCTATTTACTTATTTTATGTATATGAGTACACCATAGCTGTCCTCAGACACACCAGAAGAGGGCATCGGATCCCATTACAGATGGTTGTGAGCCACCATGTGGGTGCTGGGAATTGAACTCAGGATCTGTGGTAGAGCTCTTAACCACTGAGCCATCTCTCCAGCTCCAGAGTTTGTTGTTTGAATCTGTGATATGACACATCTTTGGGATTCTAAAGAAGTTCAGTCTTAGAGAACAAAGTATACTGTTAAACTATTATTTCTACATTCATGTTCTTTAACATCTCAAGTCTTGAACATCCCATGATAATGCAAGCCAATAAAATACTTATCTTTTAGAAGAACTTGCATATAAGAACAGAAACTTGTCTGTTTGGGAAACAGTCTTGGGTACTTTCTAAGATGTCACACTGGTCCAGTTTCTGTATTACTTGTGATTCATGCCATTTCATCTACATTTTTACATTTTATTCTTTATTGAAAACTTAGTAAGGAACTTTTGTTGCTTGACCTCATAATATTCATTCTCATAACATAAAATAAGCCTTCAATTTTTTAATGTCATTGTTTAATACTTTTCATATTAACTACTAAAATATTAATTTTGCGTATTACTTTTTACTCATTGTAAAAGCCAAACTGCTTCAAAACACAAAGAGAAGGAACTTGGAATTTGTGAAGATTGCAATTCAGGTATGTCCTCCGATTAACTCAAATCCACCTGCCCTTGATGAAGTGGGAGTCAGAAAGACTGATCAGGAAAATAACATTTATGACATCAGTGTACAGATTGAGTTTGTGTTTGTGTGCAAGTGTGCCTGCATGCGTGCATGCATGCGTGTATGTGTGTGTGTATGTGTGTGTGTGTGTGTGTGTGTGTGTGTGTGTATGTGCCTGTGTCTGTGTGTTACTCTACTGTTGATCTGAATCTGTAACCTTCCTTTTATAAGTATATTTTCTCTTGTGGGGAAATACTAGATTCCCACCATTTGTTTTCTCGAAGTAGAGTGATGGGGGGAAAGGTCTCTGATCATAGTGATCTCACTTGCCTTTGTTTCATTTCCT
Source organism: Apodemus speciosus (assembly GCA_002335545.1). NCBI lineage: Eukaryota > Metazoa > Chordata > Mammalia > Rodentia > Muridae > Apodemus > Apodemus speciosus. The sequence continues at coordinate 102,062 of BDUI01001943.1, forward strand.
GTTGCTATGATTAAAAATACCATGGAACAACTCCTTAGAGGAGAAAGGCCTTATTGTAGTTTACAGTTCTGGAGTTGGCAGCAGCCAGAACGTGAGGTAACTGGTTACATTAGGTCTGGCCAGAAGAAGAGAGGAGTAGTGCATGCATGCTTGTGTTTAGCTTTTCTCTCCACCGTTAGAGTTCAGCATCTGTTGCACAGGGAATTGTGCCGCCCACAGTGGTAGTCTTCTCACCTTAGTTAACAAAGCAAAGGTCATCTCCACAGATTGGCCATAGGGCAACATAGCTAGATAAGCCCTCATTGAGACACCCTGCCTAGGTGTCAAATAGATTGCGTCAAGTTGACAAAAGCCACCATCACTCGATTATTGCCACATTCTGGAAGCTTGAGCAAGTTAATAGGTATTTTTTTTTTATTTAAACTTATTTTAACTTAATGTGTTTGGGTATCTTGTCCATGCCTGTGCACCATGTGTGTACCATGTGTCCTCAGAGGCTAGAAGGGGGCATCAGATTCCTTGGAATTGGAGTTACAGATGGTTGTAAGCTGCTATGTGGGTTCTGGGAATTGAACTCAGGTCCTCTGGAGGAGCAGTCAGTGCTCTCAACTACTGAGCTATCCTTCCACCTCCAATAATTTTATTTCTATATTTTTCTTATCAGATACTAACTTTCTTGTATCTTTTTAGGCACCTGTCTGTTGGTTATCATTAAGAGTGGATAAACATATAAAAAGGTGTTCTTCCCATAAGATCTTTCCATTGGAAGCAAAATGGAAGCAGCTATTAGCATCTTCCCAGGACGGCCACAGACTCGAGAGAGAGCCTTCCCCGCCATGCTGCACAGTACCTACAAACTGATTTTTTTTTTTTTTTTGGATTTGGTTTTTTTCGAGACAGGGTTTCTCTGTGTAGCCCTGGCTGTCTTGGAACTCACTCTGTAGACCAGGCTGGCCTCGAACTCAGAGTGCTGGGATTACAGGCGTGCGCCACCACTGCCCGGCTCCTACAGACTGATCTTACACAGCACAATTTTGAATGAAAACCTGAGAAGTTGTGCTTTGTAATAACAAAGTAAGGACAGAATTGTCCCTGGCGTCATTGGTTCAGAAAAGCAGAGCCATCGACAGTCTCAGTACTGCCTTTGCTGACGGCACAGTTTGCCGTCAGTTTGGTCAGTTTGGCAGGCTTCCGTGGTGACTGTTAGGCTGTGCAGAGGCATTTAACTGTTGCAGATTACATTTCGACACATTTCTTTTTTCCACCTTGTATTTGAAATACATAAAAAGCTAAATTAAGAGGTCCCAATGCACTAACCACTGGTCTAACCAGTCTTCCTGGTAGAACACTTGCCAGCTACAGTTCTGAGGAGAATCACGCTACAAAGGATGTCCAGGCCATGTAATGCAAAGATTATACTTCCCTGTTTTCTTCATTTTGTATTCATTTTGTTGATTTAAAATGTAGTCTTTCTTTATCTTTAGAAGCAGATACGGGTCCTGAATGCTACTCTAAAACAGGGTAAGATTTGATTAATTGCTTAAGGCCTTCTTTAGTGAATGCAGAGAAAAGAAACTAGTTTTTTGTTGTGTATGCCCTGGGCTAGATTCCATATGATGTACATAGCACTCGCCATCTCGGAGCAACCACAGAAGGTATCCAAAGTGTTCTGGTAAAGCTTACTTCTCATGCTAGATGGTGATGGTGCAAGCCTTAATCCCAGCACTCCAGAGGCAGGGGCAGGCAGATCTGTGAGTTTGAGGCTATCCTGGTTTACAGAGTGAACTCCAGGATAGCCAGAGCTACGCGGGGAAACCCTGTCTCACACATCAACAACAAAAACAAACAAACGAGAATCAACCAACCAAAAACAACTCACACTACCAACAAGGAAAGATCATACTTGTCCCCAGGATTGGCCACTATCATCTGAAGGCAGCTCGATTGGCTCACCATCCTGTCAGTGACAAGTGTCTGACCTACGATTTAACTGTCTGCCAGCATAACTCAGTGACACTGTCTTCTTCCTCTGCATAGATTAAAAGGACCCAAACACAGGTCTATGTAACACCAATTCAGAAAGTCAAATTTAGACTCTGTGTTGTTTTTTCTTCCTTGCATCAGCATCACCTAGTAATTTATTATAAAACTGTATTGGCTTGTTTTTAGTAGTTAAAGAGTTTAGGGAAGCTCTCAGGAACATGTGACCATACCACATAACATTGATATATAATTATTCCACTAGAAGTGAAGAACATTTACATGTTGTGTAAATAATACCCAAAAATCTCATTGGGAGATATTTTCACTGACTTTTCTGTTTACCAACATGAGCTGCCATATCTTTCTTCTAGTCGATTTTCCTTTCCAATGACTGTACTTACTTTAAAAATGATCACTCCTTCAGCTTCTCTCTCATTATTTTTTATATCTGAGTGGTTAAGTGTTCCTTTGCATGTTCAGTTTGATGTCTTTGGGGAATGCTGGAGACTGACCCTGTGTTTAGAATCCTTCCCCCACTTGGCTGCTCTCTCTGTCAGAGAGCTTGGGACTAAAGCAACTCTGAAATGTCTTTCTTGGCTATACCAAGAGGTGGCAATGATACTCATGACCCTTAGTTTATGGCCAGTAGTGAGACACACACACACACACACACACACACACACACACACACACCATTAGTATGTTAGTATTTTAGTAACATGGCAGGTGGATATAGAGAAGCCAGTGGAAAGGATAAAGAAGGGAAGAGTGAGAGGCACTCATCCCAGAATCAACAGCCAGGGTCTGCGCAGGGACAACTCCTGCTGGGGCTCTCAAATTCAGAAAGGGAGCATTTTGAGGATTGTAGCATATGTGATAAAAGTAATTTGGAAATCCTTAGCACAGAATCTAGAAGAGCATAGAGAGTAGAGAATTCAGGGTGGGTGGGGGAGGGCCTGGGAGGAGAGGAGGGAGGAGAATCTTCGATAAGGATGTAACATGTGAGAGAAGAATAAATAACACTTAAAAAAGAAATCAAAAAGTTCCAGACAAAATTCAAGGCTTCTGTTGAACGGTCTAAAATAACCTGAGCTAGCTAGAGCATCTATACCAGTAGCAGATCTCTCATCCACTCCAGTGTTCATTCATACACAGTCTCCTAGGAAAGGGCAAGTTGAATCTATGGCCTAGAAAAGTCCTACCAAGCCAAGCTGAAGCCAGGATGCTGACTCCACACAGGGTGCTTGCCAGGCTGGAGAAATAGGACTGAAATTTTAATCRTTTGAGTTCATCTGATTTTTCCTTGGGAATCCATGCTTTCACGGGATCGAGGTTTATGGTCAGAGAAAGTGTAGATTAATTGCTTTAGTGATTGGCTCCAAGTCACCAATCATGCATTGGTATCTCACTGAGGAAAGAAATAAAAGCCTTTCCCTTAGGAGTCATTTAACCAAAAACAAGTCTGTATTTGAATTCTCTACATCTGGGCCAGGGCAAGGGAGTGTCTATAACTTGAGATTATAGCTATGCATCAGCATAGGTTATAAAAGTTGATTACATGGGAAATCTAAGCCAAGGAATGACGATTGTCATGTGGTTCTCTTAAAATCAGGTTAAACGGGCTGAGGACATAGCAGGATTGCAGTCTTAAGTGACCAAAAGGTGTCTTATTCACTCTGGCCATGAGGTCCAGCACATCAGTCCTTCAGAATGTGAGAGATATTTTTATGGCCCCTCGTTGCCACAGGAGAGTGTGGTTGAACCCTGAAGGAGGGGGATGGAGGAGTGGAGTGCGTAGGAGGGAAGATATTCCTGGGCCATTAGATGCTCCACTACCAGGCCCACATTCCCTCTCTGGAGTGTGGGTGGGCCTAGGAGGGATTTTTATTGTTTGCTGATTTGTGAAGATCTGAAAATGAAGCTTATTTGAAAAATAATTGTTTATAATTTTTAATGTTTTAATCTCTCTGAAGAGAATATGGTCAATAACAATGTTGACATGCGATTGCTAACTACGGTCCCCCCACGTCTGGGGAGACTCTGTGCTGTTTTAAGGCAACACAACACCCCAGCATCTTTCAGTCTGTGGTTTGAAATATGAGGGATGAAGATGTCCAATCCTGAATGAACTGCAGTTGTTAACCAGGAAGAGACAGCAAAGAGGGAACACTAACTATTTGAGCCTTGCTTTGTATTTTTTACAATTCAGGCAGCAAAACTATGTGTTGAGCCAATAGCTGGGTTTTCATTTCAACCTGCAAGAGAGGAAATTTGTGAAGACACAGTTTTTTGGGCTGTGCCAATATGGAGTACCATTCTTTGTCATGGATATGTGAAGAATCCACCTCTAAGTAATGGGTATAGAGTTGAGACAGAAAGGGGTGGGAATTGCTTGTTTCTTTATTTGTTTTAACAGAGATCAACTTTAAATATCTCATAAAGAACTGGCACAGATGGGGGCTGGTGAGATGGCTCAGCAGTTAAGAGCACTGACTGCTCTTTCGAAGGTCCTGAGTTCAAGTCCCAGCAACCACATGGTGGCTCACAACCATCCATAATGAAGATCTGATGCCCTCTTCTGGGGCCATCTGAAGACAACTACAGCGTACTTACATATAATAAATAAATAAATAAATAAATAAATAAATAAATAAATAAATCTTTAAAAAAAAGAAATGGCACAGATAATTGATAACCAAATCTCCCCTCCTCTTGTTTATTTTTATTAAGCTTTGCCCACAGACCTAGTAACTCCGAGCCCATAGAAGTAGAAGATGAACCTAGCTTGAGTACCAAGGTAAGATGCCCTTCTATGAAATTAATTTTCTCTTTCTGAATCTTTTTTTACTATATATATTTTACACCCAGCTTTATGTTCATAAAAAGAGAACAAGGTTTTAGAGAATATGGCATATGGCGGTGTGGGGGAAGGGGGTGCCTAGGCGGGCCCATGCCCAGGCATCCCTTCCCCCGAGGGACCAGACACACACAGGCTTGGTATAGAGTAGAGTTTATTCAGGGCAGAGGATGGGAGTTAATGGGGTAGTGGAGGCAGAGAAAGGCAGAGAGAGTAGAGCCAGTAAAGAAGTGGAGGCCGGCCATGACCAYGTGAAGGGAGGGGGAAGAGAGGAGAGCCCAAGAGGGGCAAGAGGAATGAGAGATAAGAGAGAAAGGAGGGGCCTAACACCCTCTTTTATAGGCCAGGCCTACCTGACTGTTGCCAGGAAACTGTGGGGAGGGACACACCTGGCTGTTGTGAGGTAATTGTGGGGTAGAGCTTAGACAGAATCCTAACATTCCCCAGTTTTGGTTTAATTAAAAAGAAAAAATTAAAAAGAGGTGACTACGAAGCAGGAATCGGGTCGTCGTTGTGATATCTGACTGCTTCATGCTGACACTGGGGCGACGTGTCTCTGGGGAACCTAGAGAAATGGGTATGGAAGATGTTTGTCTAGTCTCAGGAGAATTGGCTGCTTTCTTGTTGTCCAGGGTCTGTGGAGCCATCTGAGGATAGGTCAGAAGAACAAGTCCAATAGAAGCTGTCTGTGTTTAGAGAAGCTGAGGAGATTGGAGTATCTGAAGGTTGCTTCTCTGGAGCTGTCCTGGATGTAACAAGGGCCTGAACTTGAAAAGATGTTGAAATGCATTAGTATAGGTAGGGAATAAGATTAAGTACATTTGGGAGAAAAGAAAATTTTTCTTAGGATGTATGATTGAGACCTTTAAGATGTATGATTGAAACCCAGAGGAATCCCACCCTTTGGAATAGGTAGTAAGTGGGAACTTTGGGCAGATGTACTTATCTGGATGGAGCCTATTTGGTCCATGAGCAATAAATCTGGGTAGATTTCCTGTAGCTAACAAGTTTATTAAAGAGATAACATGAGTTAGCCATATGAACAGTCTTTAAGATGAGCTTTTTGTGGAGCAGAAGGAACAAGATTAAAAAGTTGGATCATATAGTGGGATATTTATTACTAGAGTTAGGCAAATCTATAGGAACTCAGATGTAAGGACAGTGACAGAGCAAGAGGAAATGTGAAGCATTCAATGGAAACAGAGTCTAGGTAAGGAGATAACGGTCTAGAAGTCAATGTAGTTAGAAGTCTGAAGAATAAACAATACTTTAGCAGTTATATTATTAAAAATGATAGATTCCAGCGGCCAGCAGTTCTCTGTGGTCTCTGGTCTCCACGGTGACTTGGGCTGTCAATCTGGCTTTCAAGCGCAGGAGACGCAGGGCTTTTTCTCTGTGGAATGGACACGCATGACATGAGAAATGGCTTACCTCTGTTTAGCTAAGTCATTTGACTCAAGGTATCTGGTCTTGTCCTTATGGCCAGACAGGCTTCTTGTTGCTTTGTTTTACTCTGAGTCGTGACAGATGCAGTGGCTGCTCTGTGCAATGAGGCTTTAGATACCAGAAAGAATGTCATGAGGTATGGTTTTCACAATAGAGAAAATCTGAAATTTGAGCCAGGAACTTTGGGATAAATATACATTATTGTGGTTTAATTTTTAACTGGGGGCTGGAGAGCTGGCTCAGTGTTAAGAGCACTTGTTGCTCTTGCAGAGGACCCAGATTCGGTTCCCAACACCCACATGGTGGTTCGCAACTATCTGTAACTCCAGTACTCCAGGATCTGAGGACTTCTTCTGACCTCCACAGGCATCATGCACGCACGGGGTGCACATACGTACATGCAGGCAAACACTCATACACACAAAATAAATAATGAAAAAAGATTTTAAAAAAATACTTTACTTGTGTGACTTTCATTATATTCATGTTTCAAAGTTGTAAGGAAACTGAAAATTTACGTCATAGCTGATGGATCTGCCTTTGGTTTCAACATGTCCACCAGTGGTGGTTCTATGGGACTCCTCACAGCGGGAACAGGCATGTCTCTGACTCTTTTGCCTGCTCTGGAACTCTTCTACTCCTGTTGGGTTGCCTTGTCACTGTAAGGATTTTTTCCCCAGTCTTACTGTATCTTGTTTTGTCATGCTTGGCTGTTGTCTCTGGGAGGTCTACTGAAGGGAAGTGGAGAGAGAGTGGATCTGGAGAGAGGGGGATGGGGTGCTGGGGGGAGTGGAGGGAGAGTGGATCTGGAGAGAAGGGAGATGGGGTGCTGGGGGGAGGGGAGGGAGGGGAGACTGGCCAGGATGTGTTGTATGAAGAAGAATTTATTTTCAATTTAAAAAATAATAAAAAACATCAATACAACCAAATAATTCAATTTTTGCCCAAATAGTTACAAACTTGTACAAGCAGAAATTCAATAATCATGGTATAAAAATTTGATTCCTGAAGTTTTGTTCTTAGTTTTTAATATCAGCTCACTTTCTTAGTTTCGTAGTCTAATGGTTGAGATTTTAGAAGGCTTTTACTTACTCATTTAAATTCTCATCTTAAGTCTTCTGCACATTACAAGCTAGCAGAGGGCCAGAAACCTGTGGGTAGGTGACCTCTAGTTTCTAGACTAGAGTTTCACACTAAAAGAGAATTTTAATATATTTGAAGAAACAAACAGAAAAATACTAGGAATCAACAATATTGAGCATGTTAAATGTGTCTTAAATTCATTCTCCTTCCTGATGTTTAGGATGAGCCCTCAGGGGGTGGGGGTTGCTCTAAGGAGCTGTGTCACAAGTGAGAAGAGAGAACGTAGGAAAGGCCATGAGAGCAAAGACTCGGAGCATCCTCAGAGTCTTTGGACCCTACTGGGGGCTTCGATGGGCGGTTCTCGTGCTTTTCACCTCTTGTGTTTTGACTAAACATGCGCTTTCATATTGCACATGACTGTCTCTCACCCTAAGAGCTGTTCATTTCTCCCAATTAAAAGACAAAACAAGACTTCTTTTTCCAACTTGTCTTTCTCTTTGTTAGAAATGGTTCAGTTTCTTTCTGGAGTAGATGACATGCTCTTACTTTGGAGTCTGTCACCCCAGTACAGCATGTTTGTCACAAGTCACCCTCCACCTCAGTAGCAGCCCTTAGCAGTGAGAAGATTTTTAATCTGTGTTACAAAACCAGGAAAGTGGATCGTGAGGCATGGCGTTATTTAAACTGTGGAACTGATGCTCTCCGCAGCAGCTCTGAGTTGCTCTTTTACACCCGTGTTGGTGTGAAGTGGACGCACAGAGGGAGACAGCTCGTGCAGACTCAGCTTCGGCTGCTCCCTGGGAGCCGGGACATGCCACTCAAAACTAATAAGGACACACACACTGCCACAGAAGCTACGCACTCTGCAGTAGAGTTTCCTGCTGATTCATCCCTCCAGTCAAGCCATTTTGTATGACTCTGGGAAATTTTTGTTGACCTTATCATTTTTTCGCCTTTTAAATTGTAAAATGCCATTTGAATCCAGGGCCAAGTGCATGTAAGGTGGGCAGGGCTTGAACACTCTGTGTCCAACCTCCCACCCCCAGAGAACTCAGTCCCCTTGATGAGATCCCCTGTACCCCCAACACACACATACACACACATATACACACATACACACATACACACACATATACACACATACACACATACACACATATACACACA